>JAHRHZ010000255.1:281139-362704 GCA_024137785.1 Ginglymostoma cirratum
ATTTTCTGATGAAGGGTTTAGGCCCGAAACGTCAAGTTTTCCTGCTCCTATGATGCTGCTTGACCTGCTGTGTTCATCCAGCCCCATGCTTGTTATCTCGGATTCTCCAGCATCTGCAGTACCTTTTACCTCGTTGAGTTTGTAAAATGTCTGCACTCAACATATTTTTTTGTCTAGACTTTCGAAATGTAGATAAAAATGGTAATAGTAAGCACAAGTTAACGTAGGTACATTTAAGTGAATATTAAATTGACTGGGAAGCCCGTCACACTTCTTTTAACTTCCCTGCTTCCGATAATATTTTTGAACAACGTTTCCAAACTGATTAAAATAATTGAACATCACTCTTTCGAACAAATTCCTCAGCAAGAATTTCCAGCTCACAATACGTCATCGTCTGACATACACCATCGTGGTAATCTGTTCTACTGCCATATTCCCAACTTATCATGGCGTCTGAAGGTGGTCCTTTCGTTCTCTGATATTTCACATTGTTTTCAATTTATCTTGACTTAATACCACTGTGTATTTTACAATTGTATCCATGTTAATAGTTGTCTGATTCTGTATCACTCCAATGCACACCACACCTCATGCCCTGAACTTTGACATTTATGCACATTATTCCTTCAACAATTAGCTAACTGGAGCAATTTTATTCCTCACCTGCCTCGTTCGAGCAAGTCACATTTTTATATAACTGTATCTCCACCAGCTCAGTTGCTTCAAGGCCAACAATTGCTGCTCCAATACACCCTTGTTCAAAAAATACAAAATACAAACCTGTTTGTGCTCCTCAAGAAACATGTCATCCTTTTTGAATTGTATGGTGTGCTTGATTCATAGAATCCCTGCAGCGTGGAAACAGGGAATTCGGCCCAACAAGTCCACACCGACTCTTCAAAGAGCATCCCACTCTATCCGTGCATTTCCCACGGGTAACCCACAAGACACACATATCCCTGCCCACCATGGACATCGTAGATTGGCCAATCCACCCATGCAGCCCATCTTTGGACTATTGGAGGTAACCGGAGAAGCCAGAGGAAACCCACACAGGCATGGGGAGAAGGGACAAACTCCACACAAACAGTCACCCGAATGTGGAATCGATCCCAGGTGCCTGGAGCTAGCAGGCATCAGAGCTAACCACTGATCCACTCTGCCACTCTATCACAGGGTCTGCGATTCAGAATCATAGACACATATACAGAATACCCCACAGCAGCACTCTCTGTTCTATACCCTCAGACAGTTCACTGATGCAAGTTGTTCTCCACTCCCCTTCTCATTTGCAGTGACTGAGATGACTCCTCCCAGAATCATTCTCAGCATCGCCTTCAGTTGGACACAATGGCTCTCTATCGACTTAAAGAGAACTGGATAACAATCATAATATTTCTGCTTCTGCCCGAATTAAGTCTATTTACAAATTTAAGTTTAAGTTGCATTTACGATTATTCTGCCAAGTTTTGTGTCAGCTTCACGCATCTGAGCTCTTGAAGTGTTAGGATAATTTGCCTATGTGCACTTATTCAAAACACAACTAGTGGAAAAGTGAAAGCCTTCAAATATATCTTACAAGTCATTTTCCAGCTTGCCAAAATGTCTCCTCCCCAACACTCTTTGCATTAATTTGCATCTGCCACTTGACTATCCGTTCTGCTGTCATTTGAATGCTCTACTAAAATTATTCACTGCCATAATTATTGACTTGAACACATTAATGCCTGGTAGCATGAACTATTTTTGAACTGTTACTTTTCATCTTAATGCAACTTGGAAATGTGCCCCATTCGAAACAACAACTGAAACAAATAGTCTGTAATTGATTTCCTTATTAAGTGCTGTGAGCTTTAAAGAGCCGTCCCTTTCCAATTTTCTGAATAGTTTGTGCAATTGAGTTCCTTACCTTTCTGCAATAAATTTTATCAGTTGAAGTGAAAAATAAGAAACACAAGAAACAGAAGGAAGGACAAGATTAGAGCAACATGTCAAGATTCTGAAGAAAGATAACAGTGGGCTCAATTGGACAATAAATATTGACATCGTGACAATAGCATATTATAACCAGTATTCGATGGACAGATTGCTTTTTTTCACTTGGATGCTTTGCATCTTATTCCAGTAAACGTCTTTGAACATTATAATTATCTCAATTATCTGAATCTAAACAGCAGGGCAGATTTTCTTTTTCATTTGGGTGCAGAGGTTTCTGGTCGTACATTGAACTCCGTGCCTGTAAACTAAAAGTTAACACTACATTTACCATCGACTGAACTCACGAAAACACAGACATTTTGTTTTCCGATTGGATTGTAGGATTGGCTGCTTGACAGCGGTGTGATGTGAGAATAGATTTTAAGTCACTTATCACATTCAAGATTGGAGTAAACATATTGATGCAGGACTTCTATTTTTCTATACATATTGGCTAACATCATAACGGTTCTGAAAACCATATTACTGAAACATACTGTCTGAAATTTTTGCTTATTTCATTCTTAATAATGAATGGGTTACCAGAAAATTAATATGAAGAGATTAATCCTGCGACTCTTTTTCTGTTTGTTCAAAAATATGGGGACATCCGGTTTCGCTAGCATAACTGAAAATTCAAACTAGTGGTGATGATATGAATTCAGGAAACACTGCATTTCATTGAGGATAGGTACATCCACAATACCTGAGGAAGAGAATTGCGGAATCGTGTTCAAGCATCAGCCAATGTACAACAATGTCAATCTAATCAGGATGAGGACATGCAGATGGCAGAGATTTCAGTTTCTGTGCATCTTTGCTGGTGGTGTGGATGTCATTTTGTTAGGCTGTCTGAAGCTGCTTAGCTGAATTATTGCAGTTAACTTTGATGGTGTCAGTTCCATGGTTGAGCGTTGGTCGTGAATGCATTAAGCTTTTTAGACAAGGGGTGAGATATAATTCAGCTGGTTTCTTCATACCAGGTACCGTCCAGCTGCTGAAAGTTTTCTTGCTGTTCAACTTAAATCGTGTTTCTTTGATAAGCCCGGATGGTGTATTGTTGATAGTGAGCATGTTTTGGGAGTCAGAAGATGAATTATGTAGAAAATCCAGCAGCTCTCAACGAAATGTTGCTTAATGATAGGTATCATAGCGCATATTCCGAAATACACTACGGCCTGGTACGATCTGAAGAGTGCGCATTTATTTTTAAACACCTCACTTTGTGTTAAGTATGTCTTCTCAAGCTCTTTTCAAACTTTAGCACTATTTACTGAATATTCTTTGAGATATGAACACTTCTTCCTCATTCACCCTCCGCTGGATATACACAAAGATCTAAAATAACACACACATGCACACACACGCGCATATACACACAGTTCAGTTTTTTGGTCCATAACTTCATTCAGTTTCTCAGTACTGAAAACCTGCTTCTCATTGTTTTAAATGATCCCTGCCTACTGCAGTAAAAATATTCATGGTCAGGGTAATTTCCGACGTGTGGATCCTTTTTGCATTTATCCGTGATAGTTCCATGTGTATTCGCTAGTTAAGTACTATAATTCCAATTTAGTGAATTATTTTCATGAAGCGTGATGCGGGAGTTAAGTCAACCTTTCGAGACTGAAATGTTGCAGTTAGTAATGATAGCATATTTGGTCCATTAGTTTACAACCCATTTATTGGAACTAATTATACTGGTAGCAAGTGAACTTTATATCTAGCAAGCTAAATTTATTTCGATCCCTTTGAATTTCAGACCATCTCTAGTGTGTCTAAGATATGTGCCAATAGATAAAAAGAAGACATACACAGCAACTTTGTTCAGTTTGCTCGATAAATACCTCTCACATTTTAAGAATTTGAATAAGTTGTAAACAGTTTTATTAACTGTTTGGTGAACTGAGAAATGAGTTTCATTTAAATATGTTAACATTCAATTTTGTTGAGTTTAGCTAACAGAGTCATATCTGAAATAAACATAGAGAGCTTTGGAAAAACTCAGAAGGTTTATCAGCATCTGTGAAGGGAGAAGCATAGTTAAAATTTCGAGCCTGGTATGAGTATTCTTCAGAACTGAAGAACCCACAGTGAAGCGTCATACCAGATCTGCAGCATTAACAGTGTTTCTCTCTCCACAGGTGCTGCTAGGCCTCCTGGATTTCTCCAGTTTTCTCTGTATTTGTTGCAGATTTCCACCCTCCACAGTATTTTCCTTTAGCCTGGCGTCTTATTTGTTTTGGTCTTTTTGTGAAGGGGTCTACAGTGTTGTACGAAACACGAGTTACAAACCAAAGAGAGAAATCCTGAAATTCTTGATGGTAGTTTAATATAAAACTTTTGGGTTCTCTTGGAAGGAGACATGACTGGAGACCGATGCAAGAATAATTTTTCATAGAAAGGGAAGTTGTTCAGAACCATTGAAACAATGGTTTGAGAGTTTAGATTGTGAACCTTCGTGACCAGGAATGTTTAGTCAGAATTATGCGAACGATTGAAAATGCTCAGAATGTCTAATCTTTCAGGAGCATGAGTATTCCATAAATAGAGTTCACAGAAAAGTAGCAGAGAAGAAAGCCCAGGGTCAAGCCAATCGATCTGTCAGAAAAGTAAAATTACTCTGGGTCTGGATCTCTTGCACGCACCCTGCAAGCTATGTGGAGGCGATGCCTTGTGGTAATGCTGCTGGGCTGATAATCCAGAAACCCAGATAACGCCGTAGGGGCCAGGTTTCGAATCCTGGCACTGCAGATTGCAGTATTTGAATTCAAAATATATGTCTAATCAAGCGACTAATGATGACTGTAAATCAATTGGTGAGCAGAAACCCATCTGGTTTATTCATGTATTTTAGGGAATGAAGATGCCATCCTTTGCTGGTTTGGCTTATGTGTGACTCCAGACCCACAGCAATATGGTTGACTCTTAACTGCCCCCTGGGCAATAAATGCAGCCAAGCTAGTGACGCCCTCATCCTGTGAATGAATATATATGACAATGTTATTTCACTGAGTACATTGCAATCTTTAACAGTTGTGGAATGGTTAGACACACTGGTTTGTTTCATTTAATATTATTTTGTACTGAACTGACAACATTCATGGGTCAGATGACAAATAATGTGATGAGGAGTAGCTTCATTCATTTATTACGTGAATTAATGACGACTCTTACCTCTAGTTTATTGGTATCTGTTGAATTATTGTCTCAACGTTGCATTGGTTCCTGACACTTTACTCTCATTTCTCTATTTCAGGCACACTTGTCAACACACAGGTCGACAGAACAGGTAATTCCACGCCATTATCATGTGGAATAGAATCCGTATATTCTGGTCTATATGTTCGAACACCATGTTGTGATGTTAATGTACATGCATTAAGGTTCATGTGTTAACCAGCTGTCTGCATATAACTGAAGGGGAATGCAATACTCCTGAAGGTCTACATTTTTAGGATTTCTGGAAAATTGAGTGTGAGCTGTAATCTGGACTCAATGCTGTTCTCACGTAGTGGGACAATCAATGAGTGCTCGTGGAGAGGATAGAGGAAAGGATCAGCTGCCACTCACACTGCTGTCCTCAGAGAGAGAGGCAATGCATGGATAGAAAGTGAAAGATCAGCTAAAAACACAGCGCTGCTGTGGGAAACTCATTTAAATTATTTCACTCAGCCGTGAGCAGTGAGATCGTGGTCACACGATCACGGAGTTCAAGAAGACAGTTCATCCCTACTTTCTCAAGGGATCAACTATGGACAGTGTGATAAATTCGAGCTGAGGCAGCGACACCCACGTCCCATGAATGAATAAAGATATTCTTCTCACGTTGGCCCGTTTGGAGTAATTGCTTTTTCGGATTCATTTCTCTGATCCTCGGTCTCTGTGAGTGATAACATTTAATAAAAAGACCCTTACCTTATCACCTTATACAGACTGTTTTTGAGTGATATTGTGGCAGAGTGCATTTTTACCATCCCCTCACAGCCATTGCACGGTGAATGGGGAAGATAGGCTGTGGTGGGAATTTTCATGTTTATGTGTTGTGAACCTTCGTTGCTATTCCTGTGTTTTACAGAGACTGTGAGTCTGAAACTTGAGAATGGGGGCAGTCCTTGTGCTGGCCGAGTGGAGATTCATTACAAGGGGCTGTGGGGAACTGTGGATGATATTTACTGGAACCTGCCAGATGCTAATGTTGTTTGTCGGGAGCTGGACTGTGGGACTGCGGTCTCTGCCTGGTAGGGTCTCACTTTGGACCAGGATCCGGACCCATTGTAACAGGGAAAGTTTGGTGCAGCGGGACTGAACGTGCTCTGCGGGACTGTCCATCAGCGGAATGGGGTCACCACACTAATCCGTATGCCAATCATTCTGGTGTCATCTGTTCAGGTAAAGATTGACTGCTGTTTCTATGTAGTTTTATCACAACCCGGTGCTGTCTGAAATCAAAAAAAGGGATATGACAACAGAACCACAGCTGCCAAATAATTATGTATATCGAAATTACAGAATCACTAATTTGTTCGGTATCATTCTATAATGTGTTGAATATTTGAAGGTAATAGCAGGGGTGAGTAACATTTATTCTTTACACACCTCTGAGCAGGCAGGATTGATGCCCATTGTGATTTCATTTGAAGCCACATTGAGAGAGTATCACCTCTAGAACTGTCACTGATACAACCCAATGAATAAAATGTTTCAATATTTGTTCGCTGGCATAAACACTGCGTGCCATTCATCTGCAGGCTGAAAGTTTCTTTCTCTCGGAACAGCTGAGGGTCAGGAATCTGGGGGTGAACATAAATGAGGTTGACAGGGCACCAACCATATACAGATTGGTGGAGTGTTCGACACACAAAAGTGATAAATCTGTCAGTCATCAGATGAACGTTCACCAGTCAATAATGTGCGTTACAGCTGTTGCAATTTCTTGTGACTCAGTGCTTTTTTGACCCAGAACACAGAGCTCCGAGGTTGGAGCATGGAAATTCCCAATGCTTCGGCAGACTGGAGGTTCAGTTTGGTGACACCTGGAAAACAGTTTGTGGTCTTGACTGGGATTTGAAAAACGCCAATGTTGCCTGTGCACACCTTCATTGTGGAGTGGCCGTGTCTGTGTCAAGCTCTGCTCATTCTGGCGGCACTACTGTGCTCATAGGTAATGAGGTCTTAGAATGTACGGGCAGTGAGACTCAGCTGCAGAAGTGCCCTCGGTCTTCATCCAAACACCAGGATTGCAGTGGACACAACAATGTCACCCTGATATGTTCTCGTGAGTACAAACTAAATGAAAAAAAATCTCTTTAATATTTGTAAACGTGGCCCTGGCATTCCTGACGTTGCTTTGACAGTGTCCAATCTAATCTAATCCAATCCTTAAAGTTTCTAATGTCATCATGCGTGAAGTTCAATGTAATAAATTGTACTCACAATTTTTTGGAAATTAAAATGCTTCAAAATGTGTATACTTGCTTTGGAAAATAGATTTCTTCAAGTTTGAAAACTGTCTGCACTCAATATATTTGATAATCTTGATTATTTTAAAGTCAATCATTCACTGTAATATTAAGCACTGTTCAAGATAGATTCATTAAAGTTACTGTCGGGCAATTAAATTTACAACTCTCCAACACTTTCTTTTTAAACTCCTTGCCGGAATCATATACTTGCGCTAAGTTTTCAAACTGATTGAAATTAGTGAACATCTCTCTTTCGAATAAATTCTTTAGCAACAATTCCAGTTCACAGTAGGTCGTCATCTGTCATGTATCATCATGGGTTTCATTTATTCTCTACTCATATTCTGTCCTTGAAATAGATTGAAAGGATGATCTTGTTGGCTCCTTTTCCTTTTATATTGGTTTGATTTTATCTTGACATAACTGATTATTGACATAATCAGTTGTCTGATTCACTATCATTCTAATATACACACCTTGTGCTCCAAACTGTAACGATTGTGCCCCTTACTTTTTTGCCGACCAGTTAACGGGATCAGGATTTTCTTTTCGTTACTTGTTCAAGCTAGTCATATTCTCAGAAACCTCAGTCTTGTCCAGCATCATTGTTTCAGAACAATCCACAGCTAGCTCAATCCAACTTTGTCAAAAATAAAACTCTGTCCATATTTCTATTCCAGTATAGTTCATCTGCACTTCCTCTTTGTGCATTACATGTGGCACATAATAATACACAATGCTTTACTATTGACATAAGCAAATCTGGACAACAATCGTAACGTTTCTACTGTTGCACCAATTAACGCTAGTTACAAATTTAATGTGTATTGCTGATCACTCTGCCAAGCTTACAGTCAATATCAAGCATCTCAGTTCTTGGAGCCTGAGGCCCTTCTGGACAAGCACACTTCTTCAAGGAGCAAATCATGAAAAAATGAAAGCCTCTAAACGCATATTGCACGTCATTTTCCAGGCTGCCAAAAGTTGTTCATTGACAGTTCATTACATTAATTTCCTTCTACCACTTTTACATCCGTTCTGCAGTCCTTTACATGCCCTAAAAATATTGATAACTGCCATAATTAATGGTTTGAACACATCGATGTCCGGTACCATGACATAATTTTGAAAATCTACCCCACATCGTAATTCAAACGTGGGAATTCCATACCCCATTATCCGAAAATCTCATACCCCAGCTTGCAATTCCTTTACTTACGATGTTATGTAAGTTGTAGTCAACCAACGTGTTTCTATTTATGAACGATTTTACACAATCCAGCTTCTTATGTTTCTCCAAATCATTTAATTCATGGAAATGAAAACAAAAACACAGCATACAAAGCAGTGTACGGCCACGTAACTAGATTCTGCTGGGGTTCAATGGGAGAATAAATATCGACATTGGGACAATTGTAATTGCAGCCAGCAACTGACGCAGTATTCAAGAAATTGTCGCCAAGAAGCTCGGCATCTTATTGAACAAATTACCTTTCAACGTAGAAAACACCTGAAATATCTAAAACTGATACACTCATTCGTTACCCACGTTTAAGTAAGTTGCCTTCATAAAGTAAATATTGACAACTTTTGCCAATCTTGTTGCAGCAGACTGCTGCATCCACACTTGGAATAGTTCAGTTGTGTGAAAGGCTGGATTTGACGGATGACATTGCCAACAGCGTTAATTCATTATCTACACAATCTGAAGTTGTCGCGAATCTCCTAACATTCTTTCCTTGCCCTTCACGTGACGAGTAGACACCGTCGGGTCAAATAACCCACTAGTCATCTCTGTCGAAAGGGAGAACAAACTTAATATCCTAGCCGGGAAATTCAAAACAGTCACAAATGTCTCTGCAGAAACTACATATATGATTCATACTTTTTAAAAATGTTGATGTGTAATAAAAGCACGGAATTTTTAAAAAGAGAACGTGCATTCGCTCAACAGTAATACTACTGAGTGAAATTCTCACGTTTCCAAAATCTATTGATAACAAGGTGTAGAGCAGGATGAACAGAGCAGACCAAGTAGCATCAGAGGAGCAAGGAAGCTGGCGTTTCGGGTCTGGAACCTTCTTCATTTCTGAAGGAGTGGCAGATGTTAAAGTGGAACAGGAACACCCCCCCCCCCAACCATGATCTTCTTCAATGTGCACTTTTGCTTGAAAAAGTAAATACATACTCAGGCATCTGAGCTCCTAACATAGAAAAAGTAGGGTATTTTTACAGCTGATGTAATTTCGCCACTAGACTAGCAAAGAAATTTTGAAGTCAAATGGGGAGCGACAATATGCCATTACACTGTGGAACTCAATTTTTAATTCCAGAAAATATTACAGACATTGAACATTGCAGGGAAGACGGGGATCTATTTTCTTGGGGATTGAAGGGATTTGCGTGCTAATTGATCACCAAATTGTGTGGACAGATATTGCGGCAGAATCTTTGCAGTTCTTGCAGTGTTTCGAGTCCAGAGACCCTTTCTCAGAACTGCGCTCCAAAATCACAGATTGGTGTGCAATCTTTCAATTGGACCTTGTGCAGTGCCGAGGGAAAATGAGAAAAGACTTGTTCTTGCTTCTCCCCGCGCAGGTGAAGTCGGCCTGGCAAGACGTTGGTTATTAAGGATTCTTTCCAACTTGCCAGGATATCATTGGGAAATGATGTCCTTGGAAACATGCAGCATTTTATTTTGATGGTGTTACGTGTTTGACAGCGCCATCACGAAATTAACCACTAAATTGAAATACCTTTCAAAACCTATGATCTCCGATTGGAAGCTGCGATCGAGGGGCATTTTGTCAGTCGGGGAGGAAGGAGGAATATGAGAGGAGAATGCATTCTCGTGAAACTATGGTGAGGGAATCCTTATTGGAGAGGAATGCTCGGACATATCAACAGCATATCGGGAGGTTTTAGCATCAGAACAAAAACGTCAAAAACAATGAAGTTGGAAGCACTGAGTAAATCGTCACAGAAATTGCACGTGACGATGCATTGTCAACTAGGCATGATGGATTGCGAATAAGCAGGAAGTATTTCAATTCCTTACTTCTGACGTCTAACAGACAACTGCCCAAAAATTGTCATGGGCTGTTCATAGAACTCTTCATTGCGCCATTGTTCCCTATTAACTGCACGTGCCGTTCCCCACTTGTTCCAAATGTTTGGAAGAGAAAGGTGATGGTATGAATGAAACTTTCCAAAAAAAAACTATCGGATAAACCATGCTTAACGATTTTTTAAAAAAATGATGCACTTTCCTTTGATTGTTAATTCTTAAATGTTTCTATTCAGGTTAACTGTTGTTCTAAATGCATTTCATGTTGCAGATGAAAATTGGTGGCCAAGACTGGTGAATGGGGGAAGCCGCTGTGATGGCAGAATTGAAATTTACTACAATGGAAGCTGGGGCAGACCACAGCACACACTGTGGGATTTGAATGGGGCTCACGTTGTGTGCAGACAGCTGGGATGCAATTATGCCTTAGAAACATATAACTCTTCGAAGTACGGGGAGAATGATGGACGTTTGAGAGTGTATGGTATCCAGTGTCTAGGACAGGAATCGCAGCTCCAGGACTGCAAGATCTCCAGTCCGTTGAATTCATCTGTCACTGACAGCAGTGGTGTCGGAGTCCTTTGCTCAGGTGAGAAGAAGCCTTGCATATCAGTCCAAACATGTGTCTGTGGAGAACGTGCATCACTTGTTCTTCAGCGTCACTCAGCAATTATTTAACCCCGGTGTGACAGCAGGCGTGGGCCTGATGGTTGAGTGTGAAGAACAGAGCTTTTTTTTTGTTTTAAAGATAGAAGCTACAGGCATATTATAATCCTAAACTAAAACTGACAGAGGTCCATCAGAGAGTGATCCGCATGGGTAGATATTAAAGGCTCGATGGGAATGGTGTGTTTCAATGACCTTTATACAATCCATAGAGATTTTCGTGTTTCTGGAGGACGGTCTGATCTTGTGCAGAACTACGAAGACTAAAAAGAAATTACTTTTGTAGATGATGCGCAAGAATACGGATTTTGTCTAAACCAGTGGTCTTGAGATGATTAGCATGGGAAACAGCGACACTAATGTCATATGAGGCGTGGAGTGTCAATAGTGGGTGGCGTAGATAGGGGCGTTTGAGAGGATTCTGAAGGTAAGAATGCAGAGCATTAATGTTAAAGCGTCGAGGCTGCAATCACCATGCGACCAATTTAGATGATCAACTTGAGTGATGGTGGAAAACGTGACTTAATTCAGCTCAGGGAGAAATGTTTGGTTAGATTCTAAATTTCCATAGATTGCGGGAAGTATGACTGGACAGGAGACCACTGAAATACACAAATGATTAAGAAACGGATGCACAATGGCTGATCACGAAGCTCTGAGATGAAATGGAAATCGTTGCGTTGCTAAATATGGAGGAGAATAGCCACACATTACAGAAGGATATAAATGGATGCTCCAATAGGCACTCAGTTGTGAATGAAATTTAAACCATGTAAGCGTAACGTAGTTTACTTCAGCATGACAAATCAAGGATAAGGTACGGTATGAGTAATCGTCAGAAGCTGAGTAGGAGGCAGTATTAGACGGAACTTGATGGCATGGAGACTTAGACAAATTGGTTCAGAAGGCCTGCTTTTAGTATCCGAGGCATGAAGTAGAAGAGTATGGATTTCATGCTGAAAGTGACTTCAACTTCATTTCGACCAAAGATGGAAGAGTGAATGTGGCTCTGGAATCCACAATAATGAAGGGAGATGTTGCACTGGAGAGTAGCCAAACCGGGATTTTCCGTGCGCGGGAGCATTTTAATTATGAAGAAAGATTGGATAGTCTGTGATTGTTCCCTTGGAGCAGAGAAAAGTGAAGAGTCGGGCATGATTGAGATGTATAAAATTACGCCAGCCGTCGGCATGGTAGACAGCAAAGAACCTTTCCACTTGGTTATGATGGTCAAGTGACATAGAGATATTGTAAGGTGTTGAGTTTTAGAAATGATGTGAGAATTACGTTTTCTCCCAATGGATGCTGGAAATCTGGAACTGAGTGCATTTATGGACACAAACTCGACTAAAATGTAAAGGATTTTAGATGAGCAATTGTGATGCCAAAGAATATAGGGCTAACTCACGTATTGGGAATTGGGATTAGAAAAGTGAGGTGTTTCTTTTCTTCCCAAACAACTCGATCTTCTGAAACTCCTTTTCTTGGTTGAAACCCTCTGTGCTTACAGCTCTGTACATTTCAAATTGAACTGCCTATTGTCAAATAATAAATTGCCTTACTATTCCCGTGTTCCTACCTCTGCTATTGCCCAAACAACTATTACCTCTCTCTGCAATAAATGTGCTGACGTTCATTTAAATTCAGTTCAGCTTTAGCACCACATTTCTCATGCCCTCACACTACCTGTATCTCAACTTCGCCAACACCTCTCTTAACTCTTCAGCCTTTGATAGATGTGATATTGCTAGTTAGGCTTTGAGTTTTGTTGAAGCAGGTAATTAGGAAGTGACAGACATCCTCTTTGGTTACCATCATAATCATTTCCAGCTTCGTAGAATAATCTCTCAGCCTGTAAACTGTCCAAAGCTAAAACAGCCTGTTCACAATCTTGACTGTTACATTTGACCAGGAGGTGATTATCGTGCCCATGTCATGTATTTGAACCATCTTAACATTTGTAAACTTCACTCTTAATTCAATTGATGTACAACTGAGACGTTAATCCTACCGTCTGGTCGAATTTTTGCCCTTGCACTGCCTTTGTTCACGTTAACTTCTGGCAACTTCTTGTCATTCAAAACCTTTATCTCAATGACCTATGCCGGTCTATTTCCACTTACCAATTAGGCATATACTCACTGCCCGTCTTTTCATCTTTTCATTCCAATAAATGTGCCTGATAAGTTCATACCATTTTTAAAATAAAATATCTCCCAGTTAAGGTACATGCTGTTATATTGCCGGTCGGCTAAAGAATTACTTTGTTTACAGGGTCTTAATATCCTGAAGGTGCAGAACTCGTAGATCCCAATGAGCTGCAGCAAGTCTGGCCTATTGTCCGTCCTGAAATTAATAAGTCCAACACAGGCACTGGTAATGCGATTTCCTTAAACCACAATATCGACAATTCCCTCTGAGAACTCCCTTCCTCTCAATTTGTCCTTTGTTTTGTACTTAAAAGCTGACAGTTCACCATGTCTTTGGACATCTCAACGAGAATATTTTTGAGCCGCTTCATTTGAAGATTGGAGTGGTATCGCTCCAGTTTGTGCGTAGCAGTGTTTTATACCGTTGTGTGTTTCAGTTATAAATGTTGGATGGAGGATGGATTTATATCGTATGAACATAATATTATGCATTAGAAAAATGGCAGTCAATGTTTCAAGTATGGTGTTGGGGCTTTGATGCAATAAGAACTGTTGAAATATTTATTTGCTTTGCATTCTTGCTAAAGGATTGATTTAATCTATCTCTGTTGTTAGACATTCTGTTTCGGGCTTTTAATTTTGGGAAGGCGATGGAGTAGTGATATTATCGCTGGACTATTAATCCAGAGACCCAGATAATGTTCTGGGAACTCGGTTCGCATCCTGCCATGGCAGATGATGGAATTTGAATTCAGTAAAATATCTAATGATGACTATGAAGTCAATGCTGATTATCGGGAAAGACCCATCTGGTTCAATAATGTCCTTTAGGGAAGGGAACTGCCATTCTTACCTGATCTGGCCTACATGTGACTCCAGATCCACAGCAGTGTATTTGGCTCTTAAATGCCCTCTGGGAAATTAGGGATGGGCAATAAATGCTGCCTAGCCAGCGACACCCTTATCTGGTGAATGAATAAAAAAAGATGTTAGAGGAAAATGTATAACTCGCTTTACATGGATGGATATGATACGCTGGATTGAACGAAAAATGAAGTTGGTCTTGAAAGTATAATCATCTGTGTTATTGTCAAACAGAACATATCCAGTTAAGGCTGTCAGATGGTGGAAGCCCTTGTGCTGGTCGTGCTGAGATTTACTACAGTGGAACGTGGGGATCGGTTTGTGATGACTCCTGGGATGTGGTAAATGCTGAAGTTGTTTGCAAACAACTGGATTGTGGAAATGCTCTGGATATGACACTTCCTTCCTCCGATGAATTGGGCTCGGGCCCAGTTTGGTTGAAAGATGTGAAATGTTCTGGGAATGAATCATTTCTCTGGGAATGTCCGTCAGCACAACTGGTTCAACAAGGCGACTGTTCTCATAAAGAGGATGTGAGAATTGTGTGTTCAGGTGAGACCACTCTCTGTGTTGTTATTCTCCAACAATGTTATAGATAGGCATCATACTTTCTGCTTCAGAGTGAATTTGGGAGTATGTACAGCAGAGGCAGCAATTCAAAACAATGATCTATGTCATGCCCATGCTGCATGAGCGATCGGATATATCATTCAATCGACCTTAAAGTGTCCTTTCCTGTATATATTCCTCTATCGAAAACACGCCAAACTAATGTCTAAGGCAGAATTTACATTTCATTTTCCATAGACCAGATGAAGTAAATATTTCCCCAAATATCCGCCAGGTTTCTCGTAAGAAACCGCTTTTTATGATCTTTGGTTTTGTACCCAGAAATGTGATTCATGTCTGCGTATGCCGCAATGACTCTGCGATCAATATCAGGTTGCTTCTTAGTTTGCGATGACTGTATGTCTTCTTGCCCTACTATACACATTTCACCACCTTCGAGCGAGCTGAATTAAAATACAAACACCCTTTGTTCACCCATACTTCCCATTTATTATCATGCATTTATGTTGTTCACGATCGTCCTGAAAAGTAACAATGCACCATAATTTGTTGTCAGTGAGAATGTCTGCAATTGTATGGGGTCACCAAATCCAAATTGTTTGTCCCAATATTAAACAGCAGTAACATCAGTCCCAGTTCCACTAGATTGCACTTCCACTCTTCTGAAAATCTGATAAACTACTTTGACCTCAGGCGTTTTGTTTGCTGGCAGTTCCTTCTCTCTGCAAATTTGCATACTCAATCCTTTCAAGATTCTTATCGTTCCTTGCTGCATGATATTTAAAATTCCATGAATAATGCATCTTCTGCACTGCCTCTACTTTCTATGTCTGTAATTTCATTCAATCGTTTAATAAGGCATCTTCTGCTTCAGAAACGTTTAGAAGAACAGAGTTGAATATCAAAGGACAGTCACAGCAATGCACCGAAGACATAACCAATCTATGAATTGAATATCTTTTGTTGTATGAACAGAACACCAGGAGATAAGGCTGATGAATGGAAAGCATCGTTGTGAAGGGAGAGTGGAAGTGTTCTACAATGAGACCTGGGGGACAGTGTGCTCGGAAAGCCTGGATAACCATGATGCTGAAGTGATTTGTAAGCAGTTGCACTGCGGTGCCCTCCAGTCCATTGATTATAATGCTCAGTTATTCGGAGCAGGAACAGGACCTATTTGGCTTGATGAGATAGAATGTCTTTCAGACGAGTCGAGCCTATGGCAATGTCAGAGAAATCCGTGGGGTCAACACAACCGTGAGCACAGGGAAGATGCCGGTGTTGTTTGTTCAGGTAACTCAACAAACGCGCTCAATGGTCAGGTGTCATTTGAAGCACTGATTTCTAGTAGAGTCAGCATGTTTCTCCTCTTAACAGAGAGCGATGCGATGAAGGACCAGCTCCTCAGCTCAACTTCTTGCCATCAACAATCAGGTGCGTCGTCTTGAATGTGCTTTCTCTCAAAATGATGCTTCTGATTTTTGGTGCATTCAATAATAATCCGTTCTGTGCCACAGATTCGCAAAATAGCGTGCGCCTGGATGGAGGCAGAAGCAACTGTTCAGGGGGAGTGGAGATTTTGTGCGATGAACGCTGGGGCACGTTGTGCGTTGATTCTTGGGATATAGCTGATGCCAATGTTGTCTGCAGACAGCTGAGATGTGGTTTCGCTCTATCTGCCCGAGGAGAGACCGCTGTCTCCCAGGGTGAAGGTGTGATATGGCAGAATGATGTGAAATGTAAAGGGACTGAATCATCTCTGTCTAACTGTCTCTTCCAAGCACCAGCGCAAAAGGAGTGTAATTGCAAGAAAATTGCCAGTGTGATCTGTTCTGGTAAGGACGACGTTGACTGGCGCCGATCAGTGATTTTTAATGTTGCAAAGTTATACTTCCATTTGTCCTTCTGAATTAAATTTCATCTTCATGAATATTTGTGCTATCACTGCCACAGGATCCTGCTTGATGCCGACTTCCGCTTCACCTCCACCTGCGGGTATTTATAATGGCAAAATTATTAATGCTTGCGTTAGCATTAGTTTCCTGATTAATGACATTAATGCTGCTGGCATTTTCACGACATTATAGCTAATGCCAGTGTTTTCTCATTTTTGAATTGTTTACAATTACACAAGGCAGCCTCTAACTATGGTGAAATTCTCTATTATCTCTTCTTTAAGGACAGGAACGTCGATCTATCTCAATACCTGTTGTCGTCTCCTTAACGTTTGGAGTTCTGTTAATCTTTGATTTGATCGCACTACTAGTGATAATGCGGAGAAAATTGCAAATGAGAGGTGAGCCTCACATTGACCGAATGAGTCAGCACTCAGTCATTTTTTTCTTGTTCATTATGATGTTGGAGCCGTAGATTGTTTTTCAATCAGTTGGTCCAGATGTTGTCGAGTACAAAGCCTCTTCTGGCCATTTGATTTCTTTCAGTGGCTTTACCCACTGAAAGGCAATACTTAAATTTGAAACTAGGATACAATACTTTAATAAGAACTCTTTGGAGCTAAAAGTAGATGGAGATTGCGTCTAATATTCAACAAATCCCTCAGAACCAGTGGAGAGAAATAGAATTAACGTTTAACGTGATGCTGTACCAAGTTATTGTCAAAGGGAAGGAAATGTAAAGAATGAATAGTTATATATAATTAACCTGAAGACGAAACTCCAGAACAAGTTGTTGATTGTAGCAATGCGTCTTTAAATTTCAATGAGAAGTCCGCCCACTTCCTATAATTGCTTATTCATCAGTTAGTTTTCCTTAAAAGTCATCATGTTTCTGGGTGCTGATACCAGAAACTAAGATCAGTGAGAGTATTAAGTGCCTTTTTAATATTTACTTTCAGTCATCTAACAAATGATTTCCCTTGACTGGCCAATTAAAACATCTTTACACTTTACACTGGTTGATAAACATTTGCCTGGGAACGATTTTCCACGAGAGATCAAAGACGGTCAACACGAATAATCATCATTTTCTGTACTTTTTACATTGGCCTAAGTTTAGCTTATACGCAGCAATGAAAAGTATACACTCGTTTATGGTTATCAATGTCAATGATGTTTTCCTTAATTCATTTGTCTCATGCTCTTATTTCCAACTAATGACAGCAATTATACGTTCGTGTAATCTCAACATTCAAATACATTATACATTTTCTGCTTTCTAAGCATTTTTTGTCCGTTACCTATATCCTGAATGTTGATTTGTAACCTCCTCATAGTCGTCAAGGTTTCCTGTCTATTTACCGTCCACAATTTAAAGATATTTACCATTTTTTTTTCGAATGAACATTTGCATCTGGAGGTGATGACTTCTAATTCGAACAGAACTGACAATATACTTCCAAACCACACAGGTCACTCTCTGTGTTTAACAGACGAAGTTTCACAAAATGATCAGACATGATGATTAATCATGGCGTGTCCACTTCTTTTTCGACATGGGTCCTGCCCTCATTCATCAGCAAAAATTGTGCCAATATTTTCTTCTGCTTTGCATGAACTATCAGAGCTTCACACTAATGCTGCTTCAGAAATAAACTCAGTGTTGCTGCGAGTGTTCAGCTCCAAATGCTAACCTGTCTATTCTTCCTTCAACAGATATTTGCACTGGTGTCAGAGGCTCAAGTCTCAGTTTGTACCAAGGAATTTATGAGGAAATTGAGAAAATTCCCTCTGGCAAGAAGACGGATCAGGAATATGGACCAGGTATATTTTTCCTCCTTCATAATGAGTTGCGAGTGGATAAGTATGGCTTCCCTTCAATTTCAATGATCAGTGAACTGATTGAACATGATGATTTGTTAAATCTCTGCCCTCGTGTGAAGGAAGCCAGCATAGCGAATGAATCCAAGTTTGTTTTAGAGAGAGGAAGAATAACAGTTTGATCATTCCCACTGCCCTTCATTCTGGATAGACTATTTCTGACATGTGTCAGTAAATACGAACAGAACTACCCTTTCATATACGACACTGGTTTCACTCTGTCTCCTTTGGATATCTGAACAATAAATATTGATCGATTGTGCAGTTATATAAACTTAGTCACGAGTCTCAGTAACAGAACACATAGACTTGCGCATGAAATTGAGGAATTAATATGAAAATAAATGTGAAAAATCACAGAAGTGTAAACAGTACAGGCGGATTCCCTTCGGTACATTGTGTCTATACTGGATATAGTACCTGTTAACAAACAATTATAATAAAACGAGATGTTTTAATGCTATAATGTGGGAACAGCCGATACATATACAGTTATCTAAAAGTTGGACCCAAAGCGAGTTTACCAAGAGTGCAAGAATTCCAACGTTGTGGTTTGCCTACTGAGGCTGGTGAGAGGGTAGAGTGAAATCAGGTAAAGAATAGAATTAAAGTATAAAGGGGCAGTTTTTATCTTGACTTATATATCGTTGAAATAAAACTGAGAATAATCATGACATGATCACAATTGAAATGATTGATCACATTTTCGAACTGAGAAACAATTAAATGAAGCATTCTCAGGAATGACACAAAAATAACCAGAAAAATGACATTTATCAGATTCAAGAATGAACATATTGTCACAGAAATAATCGTACTAAAAAACGAATCAGACACAATGAAGGACGTTACTGGGGAATCTAAAGGCGTTTAGTTCACTTTCTTGTATACTCTGAACTAATGGTGGAAATTACAAATTACGTCATTAAATGTACAGTCTGTGAAAGTGTCTGTTCGATATGCAGACCAAACTTTGTTTCCCATCTCACATCACAGTGATTTGGCATTTCACTTTTGGTTGAATCACCCCATTCTGTGTATTCAATGCTTTCCCATAGTAGGTTGTATTGAAAATACTCCAGTTATTGCTGCAGGCACGATGAAACAATAATGCTTCCAGTTTTCACGCCCCAATTAAGAACATAAAACATGAAACCATAGCCCATATGTCTCGGTGATTGATGAGAAAATTTAGGTCATTTGGCCCATCGAATCTCTTCTGCCATTCTATTTTGACTGATATATCCCTGAAAGTACTTCTTCTGACTTCAGCCTGGAAATTCTTATCCCCTGAACAATAAATAACCACTCCGTCTCTATCTTAAAGTTACTAATTAGTAATCTGTTTCAATGAATTCCACGGAGTCACCATCCTCTGGCTGAGCAAATTTCGCCTCAATCCAATTCTAATGGTCTTCACTAGGAGATTGATGTTGGCAATAACTCTCCATTTTTTTTCCCTAGTAATTTCTGCTTCCATTGACTCACTCAGTCGCATTGAATACGACACAAGCGACAGCTTGAGTGATAATAATCCAGGGTCAGAAAATCCTGAGGTGATCTCCAACAGTATTCCAGGTTTGTATGTGTTCACTTTCTGTCAGCTCACTTCTATCCTTCACACCCACTGCCGTTCCAAATTTAAAAATGGCAACTCTCACAAGACTGAGGATGACACTGTCACCACTGGCTGTTTCATCAGCAGTGTCAGTTAAAAAGAAAGTAGCTACTTTGGTATCACATGGTCATGGGAAATGTCCATCGACTCCGTGTCTGTGACAAACAGCTTCCTTCCTATTCTAAGAGATAAAAGGTACTACAGATTCTGGAGAATCCAAGATAACAAGGCGTGGGGCTGGATGAACACAGCAGACCAGGCAGCATCATAGGAGCAGGAAAACTTGACGTTTCGGGCCTAGACCCTTCATCAGAAATGGGGGAGGGGAAGAGGGTTCTGAAATAAATAGGGAGAGAGGGGGAGGCGGATAGAGGATGGATAGAGGAGAGGATAGGTGGAGAGGAGGTAGACAAGTCGAAGAAGCGGGGATGGAGCCAGTAAAGGTGAGTGTAGATGGCGGGGGGAAGGGAGGAGATAGGTCAGTCCAGGGAGGACGGACAGGTCAAGGAGGCGGGATGATGTTAGCAGATAGGAGATGGGGGTGGGGCTTAAGGTGGGAGGAGGGGATAGGTGAGAGGAAAAACAGGTTAGGGAGGTGGAGATGAGCGGGGCTGGTTTTGGTATGCGGTTGGGGGAGGGGAGATTTTGAAGCTTGTGAAATCCACATTGATGCCATTGGGCTGCAGGGTTCCCAGGCTGAATATGATTTGCTGTTCCTGAAGCCTTCGGGTGGCATCACTGTGGCATTGCAGGAGGCACAGGACGGACATGTCGTCTGAGGAATGGGAGGGGGAGTTGAAATGGTTCGCGACTGGGAGGTGCAGTTGTTTGTTGCGAACTGAGTGCAGGTGTTCTGCAAAGCGATCCCCAAGCCTCCGCTTGGTTTCCCCGATGTAGAGGAAGCCACAACGGGTACAGCGGATGCAGTATACCACATTGGCAGATGTGCAGGTGAACATCTTCCTGATGTGGAAAGTCTTCTTGGAGCCTGGGATTAGGGTGCGGGAGGAGGTGTGGGGGCAGGTGTAGCACTTCCTGCCGTCGAGAACGCCCTCGACCGTGTCTCCCGCATTTCCTGTAACACATTCCTCACGCCCCGTCCCCGCAATAATAACCAAAAAAGAATCCCCCTCGTCCTCACGTACCACCCCACCAACCTCCGGATCCAACGTATCATCCTCCGACACTTCCGCCATCTGCAATCAGACCCCACCACCAAAGACATTTTTCCCTCCCCACTCTTATCTGCCTTCCGGAGGGACCACTCCCTCCGCGACTCCCTTGTCCGCTCCACACTCCCCTCCAGCCCTACCACACCCGGCACTTTTCCCTGCAACCGCAGGAAGTGCTACACCTACCCCCACACCTCCTCCCTCACCCCAATCCCAGGCTCCAAGAAGACTTTCCACATCAGGCAGATGTTCACCTGCACATCTGCCAATGTGGTATACTGCATCCGCTGTACCCATTGTGGCTTCCTCTACGTCGGGGAAACCAAGCGGAGGCTTGGGGACCGCTTCGCAGAACGCCTGCGCTCATTTCGCAACAAACAACTGCACCTCCCAGTCGTGGACGATTTCAACTCCCCCTCCCATTCCTCAGACGACATGTCCATCCTGGGCCTCCTGCAATGCCACAGTGATGCCACCCGAAGGCTGCAGGAACAGCAAATCATATTCAGCCTGGGAATCCTGCAGCCCAATGGTATCAATGTGGATTTCACAAGCTTCAAAATCTCCCCTCCCACAACCGCACCCCAAAACCAGCCCCGCTCATCTCCACCTCCCTAACCTGTTTTTCCTCTCACCTATCCCCTCCTCCCACCTTAAGCCCCACCCCCATCTCCTATCTGCTAACATCATCCCGCCCCCTTGACCTGTCCGTCCTCCCTGGACTGACCTATCTCCTCCCTACCCTGCCACATACGCTCACCTCTACTGGCTCCATCCCCGCCTCTCCGACTTGTCTGCCTCCTGTCCACCTATCCTCTCCTCTATCCATTCTCTATCCGCCTCCCCCTCTCTCCCTATTTATTTCAGAACCCTCTTCCCCGCCCCAATTTCTGATGACGTGTTTTGGTCCGAAACGTCAAGTTTTCCTGCTCCTATGATGCTGCTTGGCCTGTTGTGTTCATCCAGCCCCACGCCTTGTTATCTCCTTCCTCTTCTAATCCCATTTACAAACACATGACCCACAGCCTTGTATGGCTTAGCATCACAAATGGGCCATTGATTACTTCTTGTCTCATTGACCTCTTTTGCCCACCACCCTAGCAGACGGTGAGTCCCAGATTCCCACCAGCTTTTGAGTGAAAGTAATTTCCTCACATTCTGTTTAATTCTCCCTTCCATTCCCCGAAATCTATGATCTGATTGTGGATTGATTCATCAAAGAGAAAAGTTTCATTCTGTCTACTCAAGACATATCCTTCGTCATTTCATGCAGCACAATCCTGTATACCCCTCAGCGTTATCAGCTCCAAGGAAAATATATGAATGGTGGAACAGGTGTAACCATTCTACCTCTCGAACCTCTTTTGCCATTCGATGAGATTATGGCTGTCTGTTGTTTGGCTTAAATACAGATACCTGCCTTTGGCCTAAATCGATTAATACCTTTGATTAACAAAAAATATTATCTCTCCCCTACTTAAAAATAATAACTGATATTAACACTAACTGCTTTTTGGGGAAGATAATTCGAAATCAGTCGCAGTTTTTCCTATTCCATGGTATCCACTGAACTGCCTGGCCATAAAGCCAAAAACTAGAGTCTGTAACAATTGAAAGTATTTCATCTTTATCTATTTTTCCCCCCTTTAATATCATGGAGAATTCTATCAGGTTCCCTTAGCCTTCTAATTTCTCGACAAAAAGACCAAATTTGCTGCTGATCTTTGATCACGCTGCGATCCCAATGTCCTCAGAACTAATTCACCCTTCTAATTCCACCTTTCCATACAAGTGTTGTATTCCAGTTAGAATTTCCTCTTCTGGCTCTTGGTGTTGTGGTTTACAGTCTGTTCCAGTGATAATTATAGTTTCTCCAAGGTCCAATTTGTAACAATTGTGGTGACATTGAGACTGAAGTGGCTGAATCTCCAGATGGTCAGTCACAACTGGACATTGTTCCTTACGAATCCCTCTCACTGACAAAAGCGAGCAATTGGCCTTGTTCAGTTGGTGAGTAGAATTACAGATACTCTCATCTTGATTACACTTGCTCTCATCTTAAACAGAGCTGTATACGTTGGCACTGCCTTAATTACTTTCCATTCTGTGGTCAATATCGTGTTTACTGAAAATCTAAGAACAACATTCAGAGAACATTTATGTTCTTGGGATAACAGGTCGGCGCAACATCGTGGGTCAAAGGGCCTGTCCTGCGCAGTACTCTTCTATGTTCTATGTTCTAATCAGAGGTTTCTCTCCACAAGCTGTCATTGTGAAAGTGCTGCATTACTGGACATGAATGTCTATTTCAAGACAATGAAGAATTAATTCTTCAAATAAAAGAAAACTTCAATGTCATTTAGACACTGCGTGCTTGTCAGCTTTCTGAATAGCCAAAACTATGTTTACCAAACGGTGAATTACAAGTCCACAAAACTACTCTTTCAATCGACACAAATTGCTTGACTGGAAAATATGGAACGTGGGCTTTTAAGTTTTCGACATTTCAACTTTTGCAGTTGTTGGTGCTGACTGGGAAGACAGACCCAGGGGATATTAAGTTTTAAAATAAAAAGGAGAGCTTGGTTTGACGTTATTGTTCTGTGTAACCGCACACATAGTAATTCCTGACGTCTAATGAGTGTCTCTGACTCGAACATTGTAAATGGCTAATTTACAGTAAAATCCAAACTATCTCATCAGCCGCTCAGCCAATTGCAACATAGCCAACAGGCCATTTAAACAAACTTACGTCAAAGTTCCTAGCTTCTTTAGTGATCAACTTGCATCATTCTAACTTTTATCCCTCAGTGCCCAATTGAGGTCATTTATCAGTTAATTACATTTCGTGAGATATCTTCACCAAAAGGTGTCATTTACTACATTTCCAATCAAGCAGCTGCATCCATTCTAGTTCCTTTCCCTCTTTAACATCACCTCATGCTAATCTCTGCCAAGAATGAAACGTAATAGTATATATTCAATTTCTGCAATTTTGGTTTCACCCTTTACAATATTTGAATATGTCTTATTAAAGTCACAAATGAATTCCTAAGTGATTGTGAAAATTATTATCACCCTGACTGAAGAGTCAATAACAAGGAGGACATAAGTGAAGAGAGAAGGACAGGATGTTTAGGGGGGATATGAGTAAAAAACCATTTTCCGGCCAGTGGCGTGTGCCTGGTATGCAACTCCTGTGAGGTATTTGAGGCGGGATCTCTCAAAACGTTTAAAACATAATTGTATGAATACTTGATGTGTTATAACATTGAAAGCTATGGTCATTGTGCCGGGATATGAGACTTGTACAGATAGTGGCTTAGTTTTGGGCAGCACACACGCAATGAGCCGACAGGGCTTTTGTGGACCTCATGATTTGAAGTTGGTATGACACAGCTTATGACATTGCCAGATAATCCTCCTGATCTCCACACCGGCTATGGACAGCTCTCAAACGAGTTAAATCTTACTTCGATCATCTCAGCTCAGGGCATCATGTACAACGGATGGTCTTTCAGTGCTACCTCTGATGCCCGCTCAGTAAATCCATCCTTTTCCCTTCTGATAACATACACATCAATGGTGCCTTTCATATTGGTAAGATCTGAAAGTGTGATGCAAAATTTTCCTGCAAATAGATCAAACCAATCAGAGCTACCTCTTCTTATGATATTCGACGTTTCTGATGCTTAGCAGACAATGGCATGCCCTAGCGGTCTGTAGAATTGTGAGGTGTATTGTGCATTATGTAATATTGAAAATCATCATAGAAAGCATAGCGTTTATTTGTTAGTCCATACAATGGATGCTTGTGAAGGGAATTTTCTAATTGGTAAGTTTTTTGTTTGTAGAATAAATATTGTCTGAGTGATCACGTACTGCCCACACCTCTGCTACTCTACAAGATAGAGTCAAGGGTGTCCCTTGCATTTAGCTGAGAACGCAGATAGAGACACACATCAATGTCCCTTTTGAAATATGGCCCTTCCTCAACCTGGCATTGCAGAGGCAAACATAGTCAATTTCACCAGTCCTTGGAGTGAGAGCTTCAGTTGGGGAATGACAGGTTCGTGTGCTGTCTATGCAGTCACAGGTGACATGACCTCCAGTGAACTCATACTCCTTTCTTTATCATTTCAGGTAAATGTTAGAATCTATTTCATCATAGGACGTGCTGAGACAGATTATATGGCAAGACATCGTACAAAATCAAATCCAAAACGCTGAATACTTTTTTTCTCAAAATAAAGTGCATTTGATTGTAATCAGCAGCATTTACATTGCATTAAACTACTATGTTTGTATACCCTCCTTTTTATGTGGTCTTGTGTGTTGTGATGACTTAAAAGGGGCAGTAAACAGAATGCATCAAGATTTTTTTAAATATGTGTATTCATCATGGAAATCATTTCTCTGTTTGGATTAATTGATCCTGCATTGGGTGTGACGTACCTATCGTTTATCAATGAATCTTTTAAGAAATTCTATTTGTAATTGCTTTGCTTTTTCATATGCCACGAAGAAGGGCTTAAAGTTTATTGATGAGTCCTGAATATCTCTGTAAGTGGTGACGCACAGTGTAAATTGAATTTCATCAATAAAAATGCAGCGATTTCATGTTTATTTTAGAATTCTGTGTCTCTTTGTCGACGTCAGTCCCACAGTGAATGTATTTGAGCGTCAGGGAGTGGGAGTGTGATTGCAATTGTCTGTGTTTGTGTGAACGTGCGTGAGTGTCAGTGAGTGAGAATGGGTGTAATTATCTTTGATCATGTAACTTTGTCTGTGACTGAATGTAATTGTGTTGGTGTGAGTATTTTGTGGAAGGCTTGATGCAGGAGGCAAGTACACACTAAATGTCATAATTCTTGGAACCATTATGGTACAAAGGAATCTCGGAGCACAAGTCAGCAGTTTCCAGTAAGTGGCAATACAGGTAGATGAGATGAGAAAAAAGGCTATTGGAATGCTTCCTATTATTGTTCAAGGGATAGAGTTATTTTTCAAGTCAGGGTGCTTGCTATCGAAACTTAGGTAGGACGTGTACAATATTGCCTATAATTCTGGTCGCCACATTTCCAAAGCGATGTGGAAGCTTCGGAGAGGCTGCAGAAACATTTTACAATGACGTTCAGAGATAGTAAGAACTGCTGATGCTGGAGTCAGAGATAGCACAGTGTGGATCTGGGGGAACACAGCAGGCCAGGCAGCATCAGAGTAGCAGGAAAGTTAACGTTTCACGTCAGGTTTTCTGACGAAGTGTCCTAACCCGAAACGTCAACTTTCCTGCTACTCTGACGCTGCCTGGCCTTACAATGACATTGCCTGCTTTTGAGGGTATCAGCTCCGGGGAAAGCGTGGACAAACTTGATGTGCTGTAATTTAACATCTGATGCTGAGCGGCAATCTGATAGAAGTTCACAAATTGATGAGAGGCAGTGACATAATATATAGTCGAAGTTTTTTTTAATCTAGGGTAGAAATGCCTTTTGTGAGGGGGCTTGGGTTTCAGAGACAGGTTGACAGATATATAAAGAGGCAGGGATTAAAGGTATACAATCACGTCGAAACAAAAGTTATTTTGTTTAGTAATGCGCCCTATGTCATAATATTCTTGGTAGGCTGAAATGCCTGTTCCTGTGTTTGACTGTTCGTTTTTTGATCGATTGTGGGATTGTTGAGCTCTGTCTATAACTTGCTGCCGATATTGTTTGTCATGCAAGTAATCTGATTTGGTAGCTTCACCAGGTTGACTTCTCACTGTCAGATGTGTCGTCATATGCTCTAAACATGCAAAAAAGTAAGAACACCCAAAAACTGACAGTTGAGGAAATTTATCATCGACGAGACAGCAGGGTGCAGCTGTGGGATCCCACACAAGGTGTGGTGCAAAATCGGCAGATTGGATTGGGGGAATAAATATTTAGGCCAGCGCAAACTTGGGGATGGATGCCCAAAGTAGACAGGGGGAACATTTTGGAGGTGTGCAATATTTGATGGGCAGATATTTGGGGCATAATTTCGAGAACGAATATTGGCGGTGAAGAAAGACAGAGATGGACAATTATTTTCAGTTGTTGGAAAAACCCATCTGTTTCACTAATGTCCTTCAGGGAAGGAAAACTACCATCCTCACCTGGCTTGGGCTACATATTACTCCAGAGTAAAGGTGAATGTGATGGTGAAATGTAAAGAGATGAAGTGAAAAAAGAAATGAAAAGAGATGCAGGAAGTATGTCTGTGCCTGTGTCTCTGTGCAATGGTGCCTCTGTTATGTTAAGGGTGAATCCGCTGAAATCGTGTTAATCCCCTTCTCCCCTTCTCTCTGACTGTCCGTCTTTTGTTGGCACTGATACAAAGCTGATGGTAATGTTGATGTGTGTTTCCATCTGTCTGTCTATGCTTTTATGTGTCTATGGCTGCAGCAGCAATAGCACAAACTTTGTCCTTTAGAGAAGTTTAAATGTATGAATGAATCAATCCAAAAGTGAGGAATCAAAGGTTCGGTGTCTCCCTGTTGCTTCTTTGTTTATTCAAATTGATACAATCCCACCCGCTGGCGGTCTTCCTTCGCCAGTAGAAACGAGGCAGATTTTTTTTTGGAGAAAGCATGAAAGTTTGAGAATCTCACATGCTACACAGTTGTTTCATTCTTCAAACAATATCTTTGGAGACACAAAATAGTTTTGTCCGAACGTTGTTGCCCCTGAGATGTGAACAGAAGAATTTGAACAAATCCAGTGCTGGTCCCACACCCTCCAATTTCTAATTCCTTCCTCACTTAGAATTCGAAAGAGCACATTATGAGGCATTAAAAATTGCAGAAAATACAATAAAATGCAGCATGTCTCCGAACTAAACGGTTCATTGGGAGGTGCCTGGATACAGTTGCAATAGAAACGCTCTTTTTAATGCGTATAATGTCAGGAATACTGCTCAAAGACGAATCATTTCCTCACTGCAAAGGGAACACTCAGGAGGAACACATAATACAACTGTAATGATCTCCAGGCAACCAGAATGTGTATGTATGTCTGTGTGTGTCTTCGTGTCGGACTTGTCTATGTGGTTTGTGTGTATTTATGTGGGTGTGTCAGGGTGGTGTGTGCCTGCATATATGCCCATGTATGTTGATGCTGCTGTGAGCTGCTCTCTCTCTCTTTGTCGAAACCGCTGATGGTTTTCACCTTTACATTTCACCATTACGTTCACTATTACTCTGGAGTAATATGTAGGCCAGGACAGGTGAGGATGGTAGATTTCCTTCCCTGAAGAACATTAGCGAAACAGAAGTATTTTCCTGACAATTGACAATAATTTCATGGTGATCAGTAGTTTCTGAATTACAAATTGATTTTTATTGAATTCAAATTCCACCATCTCCTGTAGTAGGATTCGAACCCGGGTCCTTAGAACATTAGCTGAGTTTCTGGACTAATAGTCTAACTATAACACCACTCTGTCGTTGCCTACCCTTCTGTGATGCTGGGCATTATTCAAGGAGGCTGAGATGGATCACCCACTCGGCACTTATGGTTCAAGATTGCTGTTAGCCTTATTTTTGGCACTGATGTACTAGGCTCATCTATCATTGAAGAGGGGGATATTTGTGTAGCCTCCTTCCCCAGGAAGTTGTTTAATTGTCCAACACGACTCTCAACTGGGTGTGGCAGGACTACAGATCTTAGATGTCATCTGCCACTGAAATCTCCATTGCATAAGACAAAGAGAGAGGCATCCAGCTTCATAAGCGAGTGTGGAGAGTATTAGACGTTCATTTCGAATTGCTCCACTGTGGTCGATCCTTTCAGAACTTTGATTAAAGAAAAACAGTAAACTTGACCGAGGTGAGGGATGTCAGAATGTGACTTTGGCAATCTGAAAGCTGCGTTGTGTAACACTCCATGTTGAGCAGGTGCAAATAATTCTGGAACATTTCAATTGGCTTTTGATGTAAGTTGCATTTATCTTGGTGCAGTGCGAGATGGGAATCAAACGACAAATCTGTCATTTCTGATAAAAATTAAAAGTATAACAAAGAATAGTCAACTGCAAAGAAAAAAGAAGTTGAGTTTGTCATTGACTGTAGAACAATTTGGAGCCGTCATTTCTACATTTCCAGTACGGACATAATGGGTAGAATGGCCTTCGTCTGTCCTGTAAATTCGATGATATCTGACAACTCTGCATAACTGACCTACTGACATTTCGCAACATAACTGCATCAATGTTCCATTGGGGTTTATTACTTCAATCATACAATGTCACAGTGGATGATATAACGAGAGGGACCATGGTGGGAAACAAATGTTGTGTTCAGCAGAAGCTAGTGCAGAAAATGATTATTGTGGGAAGTCACTGAGTGCTTCCTGTGAACACATTTTTACGATTAAAGCAAAACCCGGACGAGGAAAATAATAATTGTGACAAGGAGAAATTATTGTCAAGAATGATAATTTCATTTAGATATCACCTTTTCATTTCCTTAACCCAGGAAGTTGTGATCAAAACACACCATGTATTGTCATTATTTGAGAACTTGGTTTATGAAGTGGAGGAAAAATAAGTCTTAGTTTTCATTTCTGTGAAGTGATTATTTATTTATTTTGATAAGATCTTAGAGTTATTTTTGAACGTTGAGTTAAATAAAGGGCATCTCCAAGAAGTCATGGGACTTTTCATGAATTGGCGTGTAAGGCCTCAGCTGATAATTATTGAGGTTTTGCCTCGATTAGGATTTGTGAAAGAGGAAGTGTGAGAGAACTCCAGGAAAAAAAAGTGTTACCCAGACTGAATAGAAGATAAATGAAAGAGAAGCGGCTTCGTTAAGAGAAAGGAGGCCCTTCAGAGCAGAGATGCAAACCGTCCATGCCAACAAGACATTCCAATCTGAACTAATCCCATTTATCACCATTTGACCAATATTCCTATAACTCTTCCTATTCATATACCCATCTAAACGCCTTTTATGTGTTGTAATTGTACCTGCCTCCACCACTTTCTCTGGCAGCTTGTTCCATACATGCACCACCCTCAGCGTGGAAAAGTTACGCCTCAGATTCCTTTGAATTCTTTCCCCTCTCACCTTAAACCGATGCACTCTAGTTTTGGATGCTCCTCTACCCCCCAACCCTATGGAAAAGGCCTTGGCTGTTCAACGTACCCAAGCCCTTCACGATGTTATAAACTTCTATAAGATCACATCTCAGCCTCTGACGCTCCATGGAAGAAAAAAAAAATCTAGCCTATTCAGCCTCTCCCTGCAACTGACACTCTTCAGTCCCTAGTCCTCCAAATTTTAAAATTATGCTAACTATTAGCCAGAATTATATTAAAATTGGACTGTCTCCAGAATATGTGAGCTGAAGCTTAATTCTGAAGATCAACTTTGATTTTGTCATGTAATGGGACATTTATTCCTTTGCAACACTAATATTTTACTTTAAGGCCATTGAATCAAATACCTAAAATAATTGGAAAAGAATTATCTCAGTTCCATAACGTTTTAAATATAACTCTGAGAAATGCTTTCAAAATAAATAAAGCAGCTTTAAATTTTTTCAGGAAAAAAGACAAATTATTCATCTGAAATAAATGTAATTTTAAAAATTTTGGTTTAATTTGATATGACCCTGTTGGATAAATAAAAACAGCTACAGGGATGATTAATTAGCATTTAATCCAGAGGTCTATTAATCATAATGTAAATTTTTGTTGTGCTATTCGAAGGCAGGCAGGAAATTTTATTCTATACACTCATAAGTGAACGATAATTTAAAACATGAGTGACAATGGGTTTTTTCTTGCACAGTAATGTGTTTATAATACACCCTCGTTAGCTTGTTTTCTTAACGATGGAATAAATGAAAGTAATTTGAACATCTGAATTTAAAAACATCTTCATCAATATCCGTAAAAACTATTCAGTTATAATGCATTATTCCTTCGTAAAAGGGTTGGAAAATGTTCAGATTTTTGCGTTGGGAGATCTTCATAATTATCACCCAATTTTAGGGAGGACTTTTGGTCGCTTCAGCCTCGCTAATCATTCCGTCTTTAACCCTTCCCTCCTCTAAATAACACGCGTGTGTCTGCCATTAAAACCTAATTTACGCCCTCTTCCACTCTCTTCACATCCTCCACTCTGTCAATGGATTAAAAATGATCAACCACTCAGATTTAGCTGGACTGATGTTTTGTTCCTCTCGTAGATCACTTCATGACTTTCAATGAAGTGAGTATCTAATTTCTGAAGCTGATGTGTCATGTGATTTCGCCCATTCTTATCCCACAACATTGTCTTTCTTCTCAATGCTGGCAGGTCAGCTTTGGAAATTCGAACGCTCTGCTCCTACCCCATCGTTGAACATACAATCAGGCGTGTAATTATGGCACTCCACCTTATGCATCCTTCAGCAGCGTGATTCTTTGGTTGAATTACAGTTATGTATCATCAAACTCTGAAGGAAAAGTTTTCTGCACTCAACACTGGCAAAAGATCTATTTAACTCTTACAAAAGAGGCTTTCGACCTCAGTTCCATCCTTAGAACTCTTTGTGCTTTTTTTGATTCGATTTTCAGAACGAGATGCCTGGATCTTTGAATACTAGCATACGAATAAGAAATGAATTATATTTTATCTTCTGAATAAAGACTTGTTTGTTGATACTCTAGCACATGTCGACACTGAGAAGGAGCTGTATATCCTGAAAAAAAACGCATTAAAAGAAATAAACCCCCAGTGTCTAATGGGATATATCCCAGGATAATGAAGTAGTTAAGGGGGATGATTGCAGGGCCCTCGACAGATCTCTTACATTATCTTTCACCACAGGCGAGCACATGGAAGTCTAAAGAACAGCTAAGAGACAGTAGGAACTGCAGATGCTGGAGAAGCTGAGATAGCAAGGTATAGAGCTGGGTGAACGCAGCAGTCCAAGCCTCATCAGAAGAGCAGGAAGGCTGACGTTTCGGGCCTAGACCCTTCTTCAGAAATTCAGGAAAATTTTCTGAAGAAGGGTCTAGGCCCCAAACGTCAGCTTTCCTGCTCCTCTGATGCTGCTTGGCCTGCTGTGTTCATCCAGCTCTACACTTTGTTATCTAAAGAACAGCTAATCTCGTTTCTTTGTTCAAGAATGGAAGATGGATAAACTGGAAAATAGTAGCCACTGAGACTTGTATCACCAATAGGGAAGGTATTGGAGCAGATTCTTTGGCACAGGATTTAATTACATTTGCAGAAGAACAGACCAATGATGGATCATCAGCATGAGTTTATGAAGGATTTGTCTTCTCTGACCAACCGGATAAAGTGTTTTGAAGAATTGACGAAGTTGATTGCTGAGAGTAAGACAGTGGAGGTGGTCTAAAGGGCTTTGCTGAAGGACTTGACAAAGTCTCCATTGTAGCTGATCTATAAGACTAAACCACACGGAATCCGTGATATTTCATTCGTTAGTTAGATACAAAATTGGCTTGATCACAGAAGACAGAGAATAATTTTTTCAGGCTGTTTGTCTGAGTGGACGTCTGTGACCAATGGTGTTACACATGGATCAGTGCTGTTACCTGTTTGGAATATAGCAGGATATTGAACATGGACAGAGAAATGGCAGATAGAGTTTAATGCAGGCAACTGTGAGATTATACATGTGGGACGTCAACAACAAGTAGAAAATACTTTAGTGAACGACAAGGGTTTTAACAAAATTTTTGAAATAGGCCCCTCATGGTTGACTGGTCCAGCAGATTAAGTCACAGGAAATCTACGGTGATTTACGAAGTTAGATACAAAATTGACTTGACTACTGAGGACAGTGCACAAGTATGGATGTGTGGTTTCCTCCTGACTGGAGGTCTGATCACAGACCACTGTTTCTTCAAGTTTATGTGTATGACTTGAATGAAATATAGGTGATATGTCTAACAAGTTTGCAGACCGCATGATATTTATTGGAGTAATGAATAGTGAGTGAAGTTATCAAAAGACACAGCATGTTACAGATCGGCTAGAAATCTGGGTGCAGGAATGGCAAATAGCGTTTAACCTGATAAGCAATGATAAGAGATAATAGGTACTGCAGATGCTAGAGAATCCGAGATAACAAGGTGTGGAGCTGGATGAATCCAGCAGGTCAAGCAGCATCATAGGAGCAGGAAAACTTGACGTTTCGGGCCTAGACCCTTCATCAGAAATGGGGGAGGGGAATAGGGTTCTGAAATAAATATGGAGAGGGGGGAGGCGGATAGAAGATGGATAGAGGAGATGATAGACGGAGAGGAGACAGAGAAGTCAAAGAGGCGGAGATGGAGAGAGTAAAGGTGAGTGTAGTGGGGAGATAGGGAGGAGATAGGTCATTCCAGGGAGGGCGGGCAGGTCAAGGGGGCGGGATGAGGTTAGTAGACAGGAGATGGGGGTGCAGTTTGAGGTGGGAGGAGGGGATAGGTGAGAGGAAGAACAGATTAGGGAGGCGGGAACGAGCTGGGCTGGTTTTGGGATGCGGTTGTGGGAGGGGAGATTTTGAAGCTTGTGATCCACATTGATACCATTGGGCTGCAGGGTTCCCAGACTGAATATGATTTGCTGTTCCTGCAGCCTTCAGGTGGCATCATTGGGCATTGCAGGAGGCCCAGAATGGACGTGTCATGTGAGGAATGGGAGGGGGAGTTGAAATGGTTCGCGACTGGGAGGTGCAATTGTTTGTTGCGAACTGAGCGCAAGTGTTCTGTAAAGCGGTCCTCAAGCCTCCGCTTGGTTTCCCCGATGTAGAGGAGTCCACAACGGGTACAGCGGATGCAATATACCACATTGGCAGATGTGCGGGTGAACATCTGCTTGATGTGGATAGTCTTCTTGGGGCCTGGGATTTGGGTGAGGGAGGAGGTGTGGGGGCAGGTGTAGCACTTCCTGCGGTTGCAGGGAAAAGTGCTGAGTGTGGTGGGGCTGGAGGGGAGTGTGGAGCGGACAAGGGAGTCACGGAGAGAGTGGCGCCTCCAGAAAGCAGACAAGGGTGGGGAGGGAAAAATGTCTTTGTTGGTGGGGTCAAATTGCAGATAACGGAAGTGTCGGAGGATGATGCGTTGGATCCGGGGTTTGGTGGGGTGGTAAGTGAGGACGCGGGGGATTCTTTTTTGTTTGTTACTGCGGGGACGGGGTGTGAGGGATGAGTTGCGGGAAATGTGGGAGACACGGTCGAGGGCGTTCTCGAACACTGCAGGGGGAAAGTTGCAGTCCTTGAAGAATGAGGACATCTGAGATGTACAGCAGTGGAATGTCTTATCCTGGGAGCAGATACGGCGGAGGCGAAGGAATTGGGAATAGGGGATGGCATTTTTGCAGGATGGTGGGTGGGAGGAGGTGATTTCTAGGTAGCTGTGGGAGTTGGTGGGCTTGAAATGGACTTCGGTTTCTAGGTGATTACCCGAGATGGTGACAGAGAGACCCAGGAAGGAGAGAGAGGTGTTAGAGATCGTCCACGTGAACTTAAGTTTGGGGTGTAAGGTGTTGGTAAAGTGATTGAACTGTTGGAGCTCCTCGTGGGAGCACGAGGCCGCGCCGATGCAGTCATCAATGTAACGGAGGAAGTGGTTGGGTTTAGGACCAGTGTAGGTCCGGAAGAGGGATTGTTCCACATAACCTACAAAGAGGCAGGCATAGCTTGGGCCCATGCGGGTACCCATGGCAACCCCCTTTGTCTGTAGGAAGTGGGAGGAACTGAAAGAGAAGTTGGTGAGGGTGAGGACGAGTTTGGCTAACCGGATGATGGTGTCAGTGGAGGGGGGTTGGTCAGGTCTGCTGGACAGGAAGAAGCGGAGGGCCTCTAGGCCATCTGCATGGGGAATGCATGTGTATAGGGACTGGACGTCCATGGTAAAAATGAGGTGTTGGGGACCGGGGAATTGGAAGTTCTGGAGGAGGGTGGTGTCACAAACGTAGATAGGGAGTTCCTGGACCAAGGGGGTGAAAATGGAATCTAGGTAGGTGGAGATGAGTTCGATGGGGCAGGATCAGGCGGAGACAATGGGTCGACCAGGGCATTCAGGTTTGTGGATTTTGGGAAGGAAATAGAAGCGGGTGGCGCGGAGTTGGGGAATGATGAGGTTGGAGGCGGTGGGTGGGAGGTCATCTGTGGTGATGAGGTTGTGGATGGTTTGGGAGATGATGGTTTGGTGCTCGGTGGTGGAGTCATGATCCAGTGGTCGGTAGGAGGAGGTGTCGGAGAGTTGGCGCCTGGCCTCAGTGACGTAGAGGTCAGTGCGCCATACTACAACTGCGCCTCCCTTGTCCGCGGGTTTTGTGGTGAGGTTGGGATTGGAACGAAGGGAACGGAGGGCTGCACATTCTGCGGGGGTGAGGTTGGAGTGGTTGAGAGGGGTAGAGAAGTTGAGGCGATTGATGTCTCGACGGCAGTTGGAAATGAAGAGGTCGAGGCCTTGGGGTGGTGTCCAGGAGAAGGGCTTGTGTTGGAGGCGGGAGAAGGGGTAAGGAGAGGGACGGGTAGGCTTTCTTGGAGATTAAACGCAAGAACTAATTGCAATGTAGATAGCCGATCTTTAGGAGCATTAATTTAAAGAGGATCCACGCCCATAAGTCCCTGAAATTAGAAAGATCAGTTGGGACATTGGGTATTAAATTTGGCAAGTCATGTTCCAAATGTATAAAACGTTAATCAGGTCATATTTGTTGTACTGTACACTGTTCTAGTCGCTGCACGGTAGGAAGGATGTAGTGGCTTTGGAGAGGGTGAGGAGTACAGAATGTTGCCTGGATTGGAATCTATCAGCGTAAGGACACGTTGGACAAACGTGGATTGTTTCATTAGTGTGTCAAAAGCTGAGGGTACACCTGATAAAAGCTTTAAACATCATGAACGAGAAAGTTGTCAAAGGATACATCAGGATATAGATCAGTTGCCTAAAAACGGCAGATGTGAGATGTTATTGGGATAACATTCCCTTGATTTCCATATTCTCTATAAATTAATGCTCTTTATCTGTTTACACAGAGATACGCGGGCACTGCCTTAAAACTTCCTGCCCAACTGGAATTAGGTGTAAAACTTTGTAAATCCTTATCTTCCTATACATAAGGAGAAAAGACACTGCCTTAAGCTTCCTGCCTGAATAGAATTAGGTATAAACTTTGTAAATCTTTATTTTCCTGCACAGGGGTATGTGGAAACTGTTTCAAATAAGAATAGGTGGCAACGTTTGTAAAGGTGTGAGACTTCTGAAATCCTGTAAAGAGTGTAACTTCTGTTTCTGCTAAAGGGGCCAGGACACTGAACTTTGTTCAAGCCAGACACTTCGGCAGCTTGAAATTACTTTCTGTCACTTCAGCATCTTGAAATTGCCTCCTGCTGTTAGCAGTCAGTTTGAGAACGATTGATACTGTATGCTGCTTTCTTTATGTTTTCGATGTAGTAATTGTTTGTGGTATCATGTCATTGTCCGATGTGGTGATTGTTTCATGTAACATGCCATTGTGAGATGTAAAATTGCTTTATGTATTATGCACTCGATAAGGTATAAAAAGTGGGGACTGTCCGCTGCTCGGGGAGAATCGCTTACGAGACACTGCACTCTGTGCCGGGTTGAGTACAATGAACCTCCACAGATTGCAGTTGCTTTGTAATAAAGGATTTGTGTTTTTCTAAACAGGTCAGTGTCTTGTTATTACATCCAATCCGTGAGGGCCTCCGAAAACGAACCTAACAGATGGAGTTTCATCCGGGCAAGTGTGAAGTGTTGTGCTTGGGAGATTTAATGTTAACAGAAAGTTTACAGCTAATGGCGGGACTCCAAATAGCGTTGCCTTACAGAGAGACGACAGCGGTCTGAAAGTAGCTGCACAAGTAAATATGACGATTAAGAAGGCGTATGACATGCTTGACGTTATTTGTATTGAGGGTATTGAGTGCAAAAGTCCAGAAATGGCGTAGCAGCTTAATAAAATTTTGGCTGACCGCATATATTGAGTTAAATTGTCGTCTCCACATTACAAGAAGAATGTAAAAGCTTTGGAGAGGGTGCAGAAGGTGTTTACCAGAAGATTGCGTGAAGTAGAGGGTAAATGCAATAAGAAACGTGTGGACAAATTAATGTCGTCTTCTCTGGATGTCTGGAGGCTGAGGGGAGATCTGACAGAAGTGTTAAAAAACGTTATGAGAGTAATGGATGGTATTGACAGTCAGAATCTTTCTCCCCCTCAGGCAGCTCCCCTTCGGTCATATCGTAGCAAGGTGCCCAGCAAACACTTCAGCAGCTTCCCAAAACATTCTGGGGTACACGTGTTCGTGTTCCAGGAATTTGTTCATCAATGGAGTTTTAAGAAGTCCATACCTCCTCTTCTGTAATATGGACAATTTTCAAGATACTTCTATGCATTACCCCACAATTTATGGCTTGTATATCCTACTCCATAGTAAACACTGATGCAAAATATTGGTTTAGTACCTCTAAGATCTCCTGCAGTTCCAAGCTTAGGTTCTTTGCCAAATGTTAAGGGGCCCTATTATCTCCCTAATTACTCTTTTGTCCTAATGTATTTGTAGAAACCCGTTGGATTCTCCTTACCGCTATTTGCCAAAGCTATCTCATGTCCCCTTTTTTTCAGAACCATGCTGCACATTGCATCTTTACTATCCAGCTTCCTGAACATCTCTCTGAGGAGCCAATTGTTACATGAATCATATCTTACCAGGGCATAACATGCAATGGCTAGCCTTGCAGAGTTACCTCTGATGCCATCTCGGGAAAACGATCCTTTTCCTCTTGATAACTCTAATAGCCAAGATGCCTTCTGTTTTGACAAGCACTCAAATTATGATAAAGTCTTTTGGAGCAAAATCATCATAACCGAAGACAACAAACCTTCCTTGTTAACTCCAATATTTTGTTGCAAGGGATAGAATGGGGTCTTTTGGCAGTCTGTAGAATTGTGATACACATTGAGCTTTATGCAATGTAGAAAATCATCACACAAAGCTAGGCATTTATCGTTTAAATTTAAAGGTCACTTGTGATGGGAACTTTCTAATTGAAAAAAAAGTTATCCTGTGACAGAGACCATTGAAATCGGTTGACGAAAGAAACAAGAGACTTTTCTTTAATTTTCAATTTCTACCACAACTCGCATGTTTGACTATATAATACTTTTAGTGAGATTGCTAATTGTAGAATAAACATTGACCGAACAATCAATTGCTGCTCGCTCCTGTTCTCTTCGTGATCGATTCCAACCTGTCGTTTATTCTCAGCTGAGCATTGTAGATAAAGGTACACTTCAAGGAACCCTTTGAAGTACAGTCCTTCATTAGTCGAACATTGCAGACATAGGCTTAGTATTTCTTTCCAATCCCAAGATTAAAAGCATGAGATGGGAATCGACAGGTTCATGTGCTGGAAGTAAAGCCAAACGTGATGTCATCTCAAGTGGACTCAAACTGTTTTCTTTATTATTTCAGGTAAATGTTAGAGTCTGTATCAACATGAAATGTCCTGACGCAGATATCATTGCGAGAAGTCATCCACTGTCATTTCCAAAATGCTGAATATATTTTTCACGATATAAGCAGTTCCTCACTGTAATTGACCAACGTATACTTCTTTATTGAACTGACTATATTCGTATTTTCTCTTTCTTTTTATTTGATCGTGTGTTGTAAGGGGAACGAAAGGGGAAATAAAAAGAATGTATCAGGTTCCCTTCTGTTTTTGGTTTAATCATGTAATTCATTTCCTATCATGGGCTAATTGACTCTGTTTTGGGGGCAATGGCCCTATCGTTGATCAATGAAGAATTTTAAGAAATTTGGTGTGTGATTGCTTGGTATTTTCATTTCCCATGAAGGAGGATTTATAACTTTTCGAGTCAAACAATTGCCTTAGTGGCTCTGTCGCTATTTATTGAATGAAAATGTTCCCTTCATCAACATATTCTCGAGGAACTGGGAATCTTTCTGTGAGTGATGATGTACAACGTAAATTAAATTTCATGAATAAAAATGCATTGGTTTCATTCTTCTATTGGGATTATGTGTCTCTTTGTTGACGTCAGTGCCACTGCTTATGTATATGAGTGTCATGAAACTAAGCGTATTTGTGTGTATTTGAGCCAATATGTGCGAGTGTCAGTGAGTGAGTAAGAGCGGCTATAATTATCTGTGATTGCGTAACTGTGTCTGTGAGTGTGATAGTTAGTGTAATTGTGATTGTTTGAGGATTTTGGAAGGCTGAATGCAGGAGGGAAGTAGACAGTAAAAGGAAGAATCCTTACCAGCAACAACATGCAGAGGGAACTCGGTTTACAGCTCCCTAAAATAGATACCGTGGTCAAGAAGTCTTATGGCATACTTACCTTCCACAGTCGGGATATAGAGTACTAATTTTTAAAGTCAGGTTGGTTGCTCGGCCAACATTTGGGATGTTTCATACAGTCCTGGTCGTCACACTACCGGTGGGATAAAGAGGTTTTGTCGAGTGTACAGAAACGGTGTATCAGGATGTTGCCTGGTTTGGAGGGCATTGGCTACAAGAAGAGATGGGCAAAGTAAATTTGTTGTCACTCGAACGTCGGATGCTGAGAGGCAACCTGATAGGATTTCATAATCCGTCACATTCACGGATAGATTAGAAAGTCAAAATCTTTTTATTTTCCCAGCTTTGAAATGTCAGTTGCTTGGTTTCACGAAGATGTGAGAGGCAGAAATTCTAACCCGACAGTGGTGAATGCGTGGAAAATTCTGTGACAGGGGATGGTGGAGGAACAGATAACAAAAAAAAAATTAAGATGCATCTTAAATATATGCACAGACAGGGAATAGAGGGTTAAGGATCACGAAGAGGCAAAAGCATTTTTGTTTAGAAATTTGTGATGTGTCAGCGGAGGCTTGGTAGGCCGAAGACCTGTTGCTGTGCTGAACTGTACTTTATTATTTGATACTTTGGGTGTGGGATCGCTTAGATCTCTCTATCACGTGTTGCTTACAATGGTTATTATGAAGTAACCCTGTTTGATACCTTCACCAGGTTGATCCCTCGTTTTTCGGTGTGCCGTCCTGAGCTCTTAATATGCAAAGCCAAACCAGAATTGGCAGTCCATAAAATTCATCGTGGCCGACAATAGGGTGTAGCTGTGGGATCCTGGGCAGGGTTGCGGCGCAAAAGCGGTAGGGTCTTGTAAACTTGTGGGTAGGGTCCTAAGTATTTGGAGGGGCACAAATTTTGTGGTGGATGTTAATGTTAGGAAGCTGCAAAATTTTGGAGTCTCAAATTAGGGAGAGTAGGAAAGTTTGGAATTGGGGACAATATTTGACGGGCAAATATTTGTGGGGTAGGAATATGGGGGGATATTTTGAAGGGCAAACATTGGGGCGGGGGCAAAGAGACTTAGATACAAAATTAAGAGACAGAGATAACATCACGAAAAGATACACATAAAGAATGTTTGTGCCTGTGTCTCTGAGCAATGGCGTCTCTTGTTTGGGGTGAATTTTGGGAAATGCCGTTAACTCCCTTCGTCCTTACTCACTGTCTTATCCTTTTGTTTTTAAAGTGATGTAATGATGATGGTCATGTTGATGTGTGTTTCCATATGTGTGCCTCCGTGTTTTTGTATGTTTGTGCCCGTGTGTCTACCTCTGGCTGCAACGAGGCACACTTTGTCCTGAACCGAGGTTTGAATGAATGAATGAATCATAATGTGATGAATCAAAGGCTCAAAGTATCTCTCTCTCTTTCTTTCGCTCCCTTTTGATTTTATTGTGATACAATGTCACCCTCTGGTGGCCTTCATTTGCCACTGCACTGACAACAGATATCTTTTGGCGAAAGTGTCAAAGCCTGGAGATCTCTTCGGTTGCACATTTGCTTTGTTCGTCCAACAATATTTTTGTCGACAGACAGCAGTTTTGTCGGAATGATGCTGTCCCTGAGATACTTGCAGCAGCAGCTGAACAAACCTAATCTTGAACTCACCCCATCCAATTTTGAATTATTTTAAAATTTAGAATCAGAGGGATGAGAAAACAAACAATTCAAATTGCAGAAAGTGTAATGAAATTTGCCATTTCCCTTTCCAAAACGTTTCAGCGGGAGGTGCCAGGTCAGAGCTGCAGTTAAAATAGTCTATTTAATGCATATGATGTCAGGAATACGGACAAGAACAAATCATTTTCATTCTGCAGGCATACATTTCTGAACATGAGTATGTTTCACTTTGAGGCAACATAATCACAATCATCTCCATGCCAGTCTGATGTGTGATGTGTGAATGCCTGTGTCAGTGGTGTGTGTATGTGTGTGTGTTTTTTTGTGTGCGTGTGTGTTTGTGTTTGTGTGTGTTGGTGTTGTTGTGAGCTACTCTTTCTCTCTCTGACGGAACCCTGAGAGTTTTCACTCCATACCATTCCCTGTGCTATAACATGGGGTAGCATTACATCACTTTAAACACAAGAGGGACAGAAAGAGTGAGACAGAGTGACAGAGAGAGAGATAGAGAGAGAGAGAAAGAGAGAGAGAGAGACTGAGAGAGGCAGAGAGAGAGACTAGAGAGAGAGAGAAAGACTGAGAGAGAGAGAGAGATAATGAAAGGAAGAGGGTAATCTAGAGCCTCTCTTTCCTTCTCTCTCCATATTTCTATGTCCCCTCTCTCCCTTTCTCTCTGTTGTCTGTCTCTCTCTTCTTCAGTCTGAAACTTTGATTTTTTTGATCATTGTTCAAAGTACATTGAAAGTCTCTACTGCTCAGACACTGATCTCTATTTTAACCAAGGTTTGTGTCAAGCCAGTGCTCGCTATGTGATCTGAATTGTCCAGTTTTCTCCACATCTGTGTCACTCGCTCATTCCTTACTCTTTCTGGCCTCCCTCATCTCTCTATCAATTCCTCTTTCAAACCTCGTCTTCTTTACATTTACTCTGCCCCTAACTTTTTATGTCTTTTTGCCTTAGTTTTCCAATAATCACCTCTCCCTCTGACTCACTCTCCATCCTGATCCTCAATCTCTACCTGTTAAAAGCCCCTTTAGTCTCTTTTCTTTTTCCATCCCTCTCTCCTCCCTCCTCCCCTTGTTCTGTCTTGGTTTAGCACTCTCGAGCTATTTCAGCCTCATTTTCTCCCTGTATGTTCTCTCTTTTTGTTTTTCCTCCCCACTCTCTTTTTCTGTCACATTCAATTTAGTCATGACTAGACCCTTAATTCCAGTTTCCATGTGGAATTATAACACCTCCATGGGGCATGGCGGGTTTAGAAGCCTATCCATAGAACTGCAGCTGAGTTTATGGATTAATAGTCTCGCAATTAGCCATTGCCTCCTCTCATTCTCTTTCTCCGACTGCCAAGTTTTACAAACTTGCTTGGTATCTCGATTTCTGTCTCTCAACTACTGCCTAGATCCCTAAATTTTTTTTCTCTGTATTTTTCACATTCCCTCTGAGTCTCTCTCTCTCAGTCGTTCTTGCTCTCTCTTTCTGTCTGTCAATCTGTCTCTGACTCTCATTCTCTCTCTCCCTATCTCCCTCTTCATCTCTCTGTCCCTATTTGTCTACCTCTCTGTCGCACTCTGTCTATTTCTCTGTCACATTCTTTGTCTCTGTCTTTCTCTCTTTGTCTTTCCGCCTCTTTCTCTCATTATGTCTCTATCTATGTCTACCTTCCTGTCGCTCTGTGTCTGTAGATCACTTCGTATCACTGCAGCTCTTTCTGAGTCTCTCTTTGTCTCTCTGTCTGTCAACCTATATACCTGTCTGTCTGTCTGTCTCTCTCCCCCTCCACCCTACTTCTCTCTCTCTCTCTCTCTGTGAGTTGGCATTTAGGATTTTGAAGCTGACCTCGGCTATGATCTCCACTCCTCTCTGAAACTGCATTTAATCACTTTGGTGAAACCTCTTGACTGCACCCACCCCACCGCACTACCATCCCCCCTCCGACATTCTCACAAAAAAGTTGGTTTTGGAATCGCCTGATTAATGAGAGAATTGAAGAATTGTATTGAAAGGATGTTTTAATACATTCTGGAACTGCTGTCGGAACTTTGTCTGGGTCACAGCATATATCCCAGTGTTCGTGCAGCAACTCAAGAGCTGCAGCATAAAGCCCACCTCAAGCACGTATTGTTCTATTCGGGAAGACTGATATCCCAAGTGCCACATCCGTCTCCACACAGAATAAACCATTAACATTGACCATAACAGGATGAAATTGCTCGACATAGCAAACAATAAAATTATCGATTTTCTTCTACTCTCCATCTCTGCATCTCTGGAGCTCATCCCGCTGCTTCGAGCCCAGAGTCTCCTGCGAGATCTGCTGGCCACTGCAATGTGCCTTACAATGAAAATATTAAGCAGCAGGATTAGTACAAACGGGATACAGGGGTTGAGAATGTTGTGAGAAAACTCGAATGCTGCCCAAACTGGAGATTGAGTAACATTAAACCTTATGAAACAAAACCAGGGGTAGTTCTCCATCCAATACGCCCCACTTAACATAAAGTACCAGAAAATATTCTTTGAAGAACTCAGCACAGACACTGTCCCCAGAACTACTGCCGCGGTTTTCTCACTGCAATATTTATTTTTCAGCTTCTGGCAACAAATGGCCACGAATCGATCAAAGGTGAAGGTGACAGTGAACCAGACAGAACAGTCAGTGGCTGCATAAAGCAGGACAGCGTGAATATTGCATACAGGGATTTTGCGAAAGAAAGTAAACTGTTCACGATACAGAATTGGAATGTGTCTCGATATCAAGTCAAGGATAACTACCAGTTGATCTGCCACAACCATCGCTGCCAGGTAACGGATAATACATTTGGACAGACCACATTTCTTGCAGGTTAGAATCATAATCGTCAGAAAGTTTACTGTGTGGAATGGAAACAAGGAAACAAAAGATGAAATTGTGCATCTAGCCAGGACAAAGTTAACAGTTTGAACGTGCATTCATTCATTGTTTTATAATGATCTACTGCTTCCTGTAATACATTTAAATTACAATAGGTTTGGAAGAAAACAGAACAATTGTGAAGTGGGAAAGATTAAATCACAATAGCTGTAAGTAAGAAGTCAAAATCGCCAGGAATGGTGATTGTACGGAGGATGGGATTTTGGGTCGGTGGGCTGATGGAGCAAAGTGAGACCACAGGGACAACAAGGTTGCTGCTTCAGGATCAACTTGAATCCTATATCATTGTGAAGAACAGATGAACCAAAAGCTTTCCACAGTGTAAGCTATCAGTAGCATACCAGAACGTCAACAGAGTCAGTGGAGAGAGATGAGTATTTTAGCCACCACTGAGAAGAAGATGCTGGGAAAGCAGAAATGCCTGAAGGTGGATAGGCCTCCCAGATCAGATGGACCACAGTACAGAGTTCTGAAGGAGATAGGTGAGGAAATTGCAGAGGCATTGTTAGTGACCTTTCCAGAATCACGTTCAAAAAATGGCTCAGAGGTCTAGGAAATATCTACTGTAATAATTTGTTTCGGATGGGAGGGAGGGAGGAAGAGGGCAGGAATCTATAGGCCAGTCAACCTGACCTTGGCCATTGGTAAGATTCGAAGGATGAGATTCTGGAGTACTTGGAAGTACATGGTATGGCTAAGCCATGGTTTCATCCTGGAAAGTTCGTGTCTGACAAAACTGTTATAATTCGTTGAGGAGTTAACGAACAGATGAGATAGAAGGAAGCATACTTTCTCGATGCATCACAGCTTTGTATGGCAACTGCTTTGCCCAAGATTGCAAGAAATTACAGAGAGTTACGAACACGGTCCAGTCCATCATGAAAACAAGGCATCCTTCTATTCACTCCTTTCACACTTCACATTGGCTCTGGAAAGCAGCAAACATAATCAAAGTCCCCTTCCAAAGAACAATGCATCACAGGAACAGAGAGTTCTTCGCAGCAAACCTGCACCAACACATGTTTTCCCTTCCATACCAAAACTGACTTCACTTTCATGATCCGTATTCCTCTATTGCTTTCCTTTTCCTGCATTCGTTCAGGAGCTTCTTGACTGGTTCTTTTGTTTCTGCTTCCACAAACATTTCTGGCAAAACGTTCCTAGAATTCATCATGCTTTGCTGAAAATATGTGCCACAATCATGTCTTCTCAGTTTAACACTACCTCCCCGCAACTTGGAAGTGTAGTCCCCTAGTAATTTACACGTCCACCCTGGAACAATAGCCTCATATTTTAAAATCTTTCCATAGCATTCACATTCTTATAAATCTCCATCAGGTAGCCTTCAATCGCTTGTGTTACTGTGTTAACAAACCCAATCTATCCAAACTTTCGTTTTTTCTAAAATCCCCCATACCAGGCAACATCCTGATAAACCGTTTCTGTACCCCCTCCAAGGCATCTACATCCTTCTATAGTGTGGTATCAAGAACTGTACGCAATATTGCACGTGCGGCCAAACTAAAGTTCTATGAAGCTACAGCATAACTTACCTATCCTTACACTCAATGCCCACTCCGATGAAGGCAAGTATGCTATAGGCCTTGTTCTTACTACCTTATCTATGTCCGCTGCCAACTTCAGTAATCCGTGGTCGTGCAAACCCAGATCCCTCTGCATTTCAATTCTCCTCAGGGTTCTACCATTCACTGTATAATTTCCACCCATATTTGACCTTCAAAAATGCATCATCTCACCTCGATAACACTCTCTTCCATCCTCTTCCATTAGTCAGGAGTAACAAAAGTTTAAGAACATATACAAACAGATTCAAGAACAGCTACTTCCCCGCTTTTTTCAGACTTATGTACATACCTCTCATATATTAGAGTTGATCTCTTTCTGCACCTTCTCTGTAGCTGTAGCGCTATATTTTGCATTCTGTTCTATTGCACTGATGTACTTACATGAGGTATATTTTGTGTTGTCAGCAATCCATGCCAAACGTTTCATTGTGTCTCAGTTCACATGGGAATAATCAAATGAAATCAAATCAAATAAATCAAATCAAATCAATGTAGGTGGTTTGCATCAGTGTTAAGTCTGTGAGGGGTAAATTAAGTCTAGCGATACTGTATGGGCTCTGCAAAAATCTTCTTCATTCCCATCATCATGTGAATTCGGAAGTGATGGCTATTTCTCTACCTCAGCCTACGCTGTCATTCAGGATTATGGTTAATCTGATTGGTGCTCATTTCCTGACGAGATGCCCGAACCCATATAACATGTCACCTCACACAATTGTCAAGAATCCATCTATTTCTGCCTGAAAAATATTCCAAGGGCTCTGCTTCCATTACTTTATCAGCAAAATATGACAATAGAGTCAGATATATAGAGTCATACAGCAGTGAACAGATCCTTCAGCCCAACTCTTTCACGCTGACCAGATATCCAAATCTGACCTCGTCCCATTTGGCAGCATTTTGGCGAATTCCTCCTAATTCCTTCCTGGTAATGTACGCATCCAGATGCCTTCCAAATGCTGTAATTGCATCAGCCTCCACAACTTCCTCTGACATCTCGCTTCATACGTGCACCACCCTCTGTGCGAAAAAAACCCCCTTAGATCCTTTTTTTAAAAAAAATACGTCGCCTCTCACCTTAAACCTATGCTCTCTCGTTTTGGACTCCCAAACCCGCGGAAAAAGACCTTGTCCAATCACCCTATCAACGCCCCTTATGATTTTATAATGTCTGAAAGCTCACCCTCAGCCTCTGAAGCTCTTGGTAAAAAAGCCACAGCCTATTCAGTCTCTCCCTAAAACTCAAACCCTCCACTCCTTTATCGTCCAACTTTTGACATCAATAAGCCCGAGATATGTTTGAATTGAACTGGCTACAAAATATGTGAACTGACACTTAATTCTGAAGATCAACTCTTATTTTTTTCATGTCGTGAGACATTTCTTGCTTTGTGATATTCATAATTTTATTTAAGGCCTTTTAATCAACAGTACAGAATGAATTGGGAAACAAATATGTCAGTTCCTTCGAATAATAAAAAAAGGAATTCTGAGAATTGCTTTTAAAAACTATTAATCCTAATTTGAGTAATCTCTAGAGTAAAAACATTTTGAAACAGACAGTCTGTTTTTCCCCAAGATGCTTACTATCCCTGACAAAGCTAATGCTGAAACCTACCGGTATACTAGAAAGAAAAAAAATACTCATCAATTCCACCGAAAAGAGGCTTAATACATCAATAGGAGGCATTGCTAGTCAGTTTGTTTATGATACCACAACTGGCTGTCTAGTGGACAGTGAAGAACATTACCAAATAGTACAATGGGATTTCCATCACCTGGGCCAGTGGGCTGAGGAGTGGCTGATGGAGTGCAATTTAGATAAATTTTAGGCTTTGGATTATGGTTAGACATACCGGAACATTACTGTTATCGTTGTTAATAGTAGGGCACTTTGGAAAGTTGCTGAATTGAGAAACGTCGGGGCTCAGATACATATTTCCTTGAAATATCGTTACAGGTCTACAGGATAATTAAATAGGCGCTTGTCTGGCTTAACCTTCATTGCTCAGATTATTAACTATAGGAGTTTGAACTTCATGTTGTGGCAGTACAGAATATTGATGTAGCCACTTTTAGTTAATTGCAGCTCTGTCATTGATAGATCGTTCACAATCCATTTTCCATCAATGCACAGACAATAAACGCTGATGTAAATGTATAAGTTAAGACCTGATGTCAAAGCATTTAGTTTTAAGAAATCGTAAAATCTGTACAGTACAGATGCATGCTATGCAACTCAGGGTCCCCCCGACCCTCTCAACAAGACCCATCCACTTGTAACCTTACTTCATGCAATCCAGGCTGTGATTAATCCACATAACGAACACATCCCGAAACGCTGCGGTTGACTTACCACGGCCAAACCACCACATCTTCGGACTGTGCGATGAAACTAGAGCAGCCGAAGAAAACCCACACAAACACGGGGATAATGTGTAAACTCAACACCTATATTTGCTAAAGGGTGGAATCGAGCCCGGGTTCCCGGTGTTACGACGCACTGTGCTGCTGCAGACAACTGTTCACATTGAAATTGCAAGCCTGCCTTTCGAGATCCATTTGCATTAATCATTCCAGATGGCACATTATTCGTCACTGGAATGTGTCAAGCTTCTTCAGTGTTGTTGTTGATTCCAGTTCGGGTTATGATCAATGGTAACCTCCAGTATATTACTGTGATAGGCTTCAGAGATAGTAACATAATTGAATGTGAAGGTGAGATGTTACATTTTCCCCTATTGGTGGCGGTAACCACATTATGCAGATTCAGTGATGGTAACGCCATTAAATGCTAATGCGATGGTTAAGTTTTCTCTTCTTGGGCTTGGTCAATACCTGCCATTTGCTTGGTGTGAACTTTACATGCCACTTGTCAGCATAAGACAAGAAATTGGTCAGCTTTTATGAAAGTTGAAACGGACTATTTCACTATCCCAGGACAGTGAAACGACAAAATCAGGGATTCAAAGGATTTCGGTTCAGAGTTTAATTTAGATTCTGAATAATCCCAGAGATGGTGAACTAAGTGGACACCATTGCTTACTGGTTGTATGGAAGATAAGATAGCAGGAAAGTGAACTGAGCTCATGACTGGGACAATGTCTTTAATATTCCAAAAGTAGAATGATACAAACAGAAATAGAATGCAAAATTGTTCTGAAATATAATCTGTGAATAGAGAAACTTACCAGGGACTCCAATGACAGCCAGAAGCGGGTAGTAACCTGCTTGAATAATATGAAGTATTGACATGATCCGCTGTGTTAGTGATAGCCACTCATAGTCTGAGGAAAGCCAAAAAATTGCTATGGACAAACTCCTCTCCGTTACTGTGCTGTTCACCTCCATTGCTCCCAGGTTCTGACCTCTCCTCTTTTTATCTTTCTCTCCAGAGCGGCTGGTCTCTGAAAGCATGGGATCTGTTTCTGCGGCTCGCAGTGGGGTTTACACACTGCAAGCGTTCTCCCATTATTAGAAGCTCAAATTTCCCCAGTGACTCCCACAATGACGATCCATGGAGAGATCCAATTACGACAGTAAATGAACACAAGCTGAGTTAATCCCTTCCAGTCGGACAATTATTTTTTCAGCACCACAATATGTGACGTTGCAACAGCCGGGTCAAGTTCACAGTGGCAACCAGTGACTAAAGGGGGACCACAGAACTCAGTGCTCAGACGCCAGCTGTTATCAATATATATTAACGAATTAGAGGAGGGAACTGAATGCAATATCTCCACATTAACACATAATGTTGCTCATACCTTTTTTCACTAGAATGTAGAAGGTTGGTAGTGACATTATACAGATTTAGAAAATACTGAGGGATATAGATAAGGCGAATGACAGGCGTAATTTCCCTAGGGTAGGGGAATTTCTTGGCGTGGGAGGCGATGCATTTCTTTAAAGCGAAAGGTTAAAAATTTTAAAAAAGAGGTAGGCACAATCTTTAGCACAAAAAGATAGTTCCTATGTGGAATGAACTTCCAAAGGAAGTGGTGAATGTGAGAAAAGTGAAATTTAGTTAAGTGCATGAATAAGAATTTTTGGAGGCATATGGTCCAAGTGAATGGCAGCGGAACTAGTTTAGTTTGGGATTGTGGTTGGCATGGACTGGTTGCACATCTAAATACATCTTAAACGTGTTGAGGTTTTCTGACTCTACGTTCCTTACAGGCAGTGATTTCCAGCTTCCCACTATGGTCTGGTGAAAAAATTCTTCCCTTGCACTTTCTGTAAAACTTTTTTCCTTCGGTCAAATCCATACCCTGAGTCAGCGATCCCGCCACAACTTTTTTGTTTTTACTTTTCTTGTTTTCGTCCTTATCTACCCTCCTCATAATTTTCTATCTCTCAAGCAAGTCAACTGTCAATGTCTTTGCCTCGAGGAAAACTACTCCGCCTGTCCAATTTTTCTTTATAAACATTTTCGTAAATCTCCTCTGCACGCTCTCCATTGCTTGTACATCTCTCCTACAACATGGACTATAAAATGACAGACAAAAGTCTAAACAAAGTTTTATGCAGTTCCAGTTCCTTGTTCTTAAGCTCAATCTCATTGGTGTAAAAAAAACTAAGCAAAACTTTATTATGAACTTTCTCATTCAACCAAGCATTATTTTTAAACTATTCTGTACTATGTTCTTGTATGGCAAAATTATTACATATAATGAGGCATGTAAACTAAATTATACCAGAGTAACGAATGTGCAAAACACGTGGAACTGGATCTAAATAAACGGTGAAGAACTTTGCAACTGTAATTACAATGTAAAAGTCACAAACAGATCTGTAGCCAAACATTAAGAAAAGTGTTTTCGAACACAACTTCAGCACAGAATGACAGGCAGAGAGACAGGCGTAGAGAAAGAAACATAGAACCCCTACAGGTTGGAAGGAGGCCATTCAGCCCACCGTGTCCACATCAATCTTCTGAAGAACATCCCATCTAGACCCAACCCTAAACCCTACCCCTGCATTTCCAATTGCTAGTCCATCTATTCTACAAGCACCTGGGCAGTTCATATGCTCTACCAACCTTAACCTGCACATATTGAGACTGCATGAAGAAACTGGAGAATCTGAAGAAGCACAGAGACAAGGGGAGAATGTGTAAACTCCACACAGACATTAGCTTGAGGCTGGCATCAAACCCTGCTTTCTGACGCTTTAAGGCAACAGTGCGACACTCTGCGTCACTATGCTCCCCTGCAGCGAAGGAGGGGAAGAGACAGTCAAGCAAAAAAAGAGAGTCTGACAGAGAACTGTAGACACATCCCATGAAACAACATCTCACTCTTTACGTTTATCATAATAAGTTTCACATGAATTCTATGCCAAAATTCTCTTCTCCTGCATTGCATAAAATATAAGTGGCTCACACGAATGCTACTTCAGAAATAAATCAATGTTGTTGGGAGTGTTCTGCTACAATTGCTGACCAGCTTATCCTTCTTTCAACAGACACATGAAATGATGGCAGATGCTCAAATCTCGGCTAATACGAGGAATTTATGAAGAAATTGAGTATTTTCCCTCTGGCAAGAAGATGGCTCAGAAACTTGAACCAGATATATATTACCTACATTATCATGTATTGTAATTATGTAAGAATGGCCTTCCTTCAATTTCCAGTTTTCAATGGTCAGTGAACATGATTCAACATGACAAGGTGAAAATTCACTGTCCTCGTGTGAATGAAGTTATCACAACGAATGAATTGCAGTCTGTGTTCACTGAGAGGATGGATTGCAGTGTGATAATTCCTCCTGCCCGTCATTCTGAAAAGATTATTTATGACATTTGTCTGTAAATGCGAACAGAACTACCCCTTACATTTTTAAAAAATTCTTTATTCATTCACAATATGAGGGAGTCACTGCCCGAGCAGCATTTATTGCCCAGCCCTAATTGCCCATAGGGCAGTTAAAAGTCAACCACATTGCTGTGGGTCTGGGGTCACTTGTAGGCCAGACCAGGTAAGAATGGCAGTTTCCTTCCCTAAAGAACTTTAATGAAGCAGATGGGATTTTCCGACAATCGAAAATGGATTCATGGTCATTATTAGATTCTTAATTCCAGAAAATTTATTGAATTCAAATTCCACCATCTGCCATGGCAAGATTCAAAACTGTTTCGCAGAACAAGACCTGAGTCACTGGATGACTAGTCCAGCAATAATGCCACAAGGCCATCACCTCCCAATTTGCACTCTGACTGCTTCAGACATCTGAGTGATAAATTCTTTCACGTATTAATTTTATAATAATATAATCTTTGTCATGATTCTCCATTGCAGCACATGATACTTGAAACGAAGTTGAGAAATTAATAGGAAATAAATATGAACAGTCACAGAAGCATAAACAGTGCAGACAGAAGCCATTCGGACCATTGTGTTGACACCAGTTCTCATACCAGGCGTGAAAGATTAAAAATAAAACGAGATATTTTACATCTACAATGTTATTTGACTGATAATGTGGAAACAGCGGATAGACGAATGTGTATGTAAAATATTGACATGATTCCAGTCTATAAAGAATGCAAGAATCCCAATGGGGTGAATTGTCTACTTAACCTGACGATGTGGAACGAGTCAAATACGATAGAGAATGGAATTATGGGAACAACTGGAGATATTGATCTTGCCATTAGTAAAGTTACTCTTAAAATGGGAAAGAGCAACACACGATCACAATTGAAATGATTAACTATGTTTTCAAACTGAGAATACCACTGAAAATAAAGGTAATGAAATCATTCTCACAGATTAACACACAAAACAGTCAAGAAGGTGGAAATAACATTTAATAGATTCAAGGCATCTGTCACAGAAATAATAACACTTCAATGCGAATCAGGTAAAATGAAGGATAATGCTGGGGAAACTGAAGACGTTCAACTTACTTCATTGTATACTCTGAACAAATCATGGAGATTAGTAATTGAGTGAGAGTTCTGTGTATGAGAGTTCTGTTCGATGTGAGGCGTGAAGCTTGTTTCCCATCTCTCATCGCAGTGATTCTGCATTTCATGTTACCTTGAACCATCGCAATCTGCGTATGAATACTTTCCATCATAGGTTCCATTGATAATATTCCAGTTTTTGTTACAGACACAATTGGAGACTAATGTTGTCTACTTCGACGCGCCAATTAAGACATAAAAGCATAGTTCATATATTATGGAATGTAGGAGCAGAACTCGGTCATTTGGCTCACAGAATCTGCTCTGCCACTCGATCGTGGCTGATATGTTTTAAAACCACTTTCCCCTGCATTCTTTCAGGAATCTTTTACACTCTTGCTCGTCGACAACATGTCTATCTCTGTTGTAATGACACTCAGTGATTGGCATCACAGTTTGTGTGTCAATTAGTTCCTCAGATCCACCACCCTCTGACTGAAGAATTGTCATGTGGTTAGAGTTCTGTCGAGTTGTGACTTCACTAGGAGATTGGACTTGACAATAACTCTCCAGTTTTGTTTTTAGTACTTTCTGCGTCCATTGGCTCACTCAATCGGATCGAATACTACACAGCCACAAGTTGAGTGACCATAATCCGGGATCAGAAAATCCTGAGGTGAACTACAGAGATATTACTGGTGTGCTCGCGTTCACTTTCTAAAAGACCATTTTTCTCCTCCACCATCGATGCCACCTAAAGCTAAATATTTCAAAGCTCATTATGAGCTGGAATAAGGCTGCCAACAAAATGAGCTTGTCAATTGTCATGAGCATTATCAGTTAATACATAAATTGCTGGTTTGCAATCAGACAGACACGGCTGATCAAGTCTGTACCTGCCAAATCAACCATCTAACTATTCTAACTATTTACCAACACTTGGCACATAGTCTTTTATAGCTTGGCATCACGCTATGTGGATGGGTACATGAATAGGATTGGATTGCTGGGAAATTGGCGATCTGCTGACAAATAGGACGAGATTAGTTTAAGGTATGTGGTCAGCACAGACAAATTGGACCAAAATGTCAGTTTTCGTGCTGTGTACCTCAATGAATCTATGCACACTTACACACTTCTTCAATGTTATGAGAGCTTGTGCCTCTACCATCCTTCAGGCAGGGAGGTTCAGATTTCCAACAGCCTCTGGCTGATCATATTTTCTCGCACATGCTTTTATTTCTCCCTGCCCTTAACCAACCTTTACTTCCCTTAAGTCTATCAACCCTGAACTTCAATCTCTCCACCAAAGAGAAAAGTTCCTTCCTGTCTTCCACATGTTTGACTATCATAATGCATCTCAATCGTTTCTGCTATTCTGTGTCCTCCGCTCCAATGAAAAGGGAAGGAACACAAGAACAGCACCAGGCCATACACCACTAGAGCATCTTCTTCCATTCAATCAGATCTTCTCTGTCTGTTGTGTGGCCATGTCCAAAATATGTGCCTTTGGTCCGTAAACCTTAATACGATTGATTTACAAGATAATGATCTATCTCACAATGAAAATTTTCAGCTGATCTGATATCAAATGCCTTTTAGAGGAATATAATTCAAAACCTCTCCAATTTTTTGTTCTTCTGAATATCTCTTGTAATAGCCTGGCATTAATAATCAGAGTGTTACCTTCGATCTAGAATAATCAAAACAGTTGTATTAGTTTTTTTCTCTACTTACCCTGTCTTTTCCTTAATACCTTGAAGAATTTGGTCAGATGACGATTACTCTTCTAATTTCTAGAGAAAACATTCCTAGTTTGCATAATCTCTGCTCATGTCGTGAATCCTGCATTAAATTGCACTAACTAACGCGACTAAGCCGACTTTCCAGCCCTTATCTGATGAGCCAGTAGGAATCAAATTTTCTAGCTTTCGCTATTGCGTACTGCAATTTGTGTCAGGGATAGTAATCTTTTCCTTCAAGGTCCTAATCATTGTGATTGTGATGATATTGAGGCCGAGGACCTTGAATCTCAGGATGACCAATTAAAACGGGACTCTGATCCCAATGAAATCCTCGCACTGGCAAACGCTGGTAGTTGTATTAGTTCCTTTAGTGAGGTTAATGAAATATACTCTGATCTTTAAATGCTCTCCATACCTTTGTGCTACCTTACATCCGTTCCATTTTGTGCTCAATATTGTATTTATTGGAAATCTAAGAACAACATTCAAAGCTATCAAAACCTTATCTCCACACAGTGTCACTGACAAAGAGGCGTACTAATGGAGAGAGATCTTATTTTCAAGGCCAGAATGAATTAATTTGTTAAAAACGTGAAATATGTCGAGAAATATGAAAAATGTCGTAAATCAGAAACAAAAACAGATTTTTTTTGGAAAAGCTCCGCAGGTCTGGCAGCATCTGTGAAGAGAAATCAAAGGTAGCGTTTAAAGTTCTGAGACCTTTCCGCAGAATGTCGTTACTAATTAGAACCTGCAATTTGTCATTTCATTGAATAGCCGAGACTATTTTCACCCAATAGCGAAAATTGCAAGTATACAAACTCTTGTCTTAATGAATCGCCAAATGGTTGAATGGAAAATATGGAAGATGTGGATTTGAGTGCTCAACTATTTAAATTTTGTAATTCTTGATGCTCACTGGGAAGACAGGACCTGTGGACCTTTAGTTGCAAAATACAAAGAGAGATCACTTTGATGGAATTGTTCTGTGTAGCTGTAATTTTACCAGTTCCTGAGGAGGAATGAGTCTCTCTAACTTAAACATCATAACTGCCTGTAACCCGTGGCTGTCCTTGTCATTGAAATCCAAACTATCTGAACAGCTGTTCAGGCATCTTGAAGAGTTCCAAAAGGATGTTTCAACAAACTTACTCCGATGTTTCCAGCTTCTCTCGTGACTAATTTATATCATTCTCACTTTATCCCCGAGCCCCCACTTAGGCCGTTTCTCTTTTAAATACCTGTCATGAGATCTGTCCTCGAAAATGTTGCATCTAGCACTTGGCCAACCAAGTTATTGCATCTCCTCTAATTACTTTCTCTCTTTAATGTCACTTTGTGTTAATCTCTGCCAAATAAGAATCACAGTGGTCCATTGTCGATCTCTCCAATTATTGTTCCAACTTTTATAATATTTAAATATAACTCGTCAAACTCACAAATAAATTCCCAAGTGATTATGAAAATTATTAACAACTGCTGCTCATCATTACAATCCTGACTCAAGGGACAATAACGATAGGTACATAACTTAAATGTGAAAGGCAGGCTGTTTAGAACGGACTTGAGGAAAAAATGAATCATTCCCCCATGACGATGCGTGGCTGTAATGCACTGTCTGTAAGGGTACTTGAGGTGGGATACCTCAGAAGTTAAAAAAAAAAAAAATTGCATGAGTGCTATAAGTGTTATAACATTGAGGGCTAAGGCGCCAGCTCAAGAACATGAGAGTGTAGTAAGTAGTAACATATTTTTGCAGTCCAAAACCGCTGGGCAGAAATGCTCTTCGGCACTGTATGATTCTATAGTTCTACGATACAGCTTTTGACATGAGTGCCTAATCTTCCTGAAACCCAGACAAGCATTGTCCATCTTCGTGGACAACTCTAAATGGAACTTGTTTTTACTTGAATATTATGGGCCCAAAGCATTACATACTCTGGCTTATCCACATGGGTGTTGCAGAATAGTGTTTCCACCTGAAACGTTAACTCTGATTTCTGTCCACAGACGCTGCCAGACCTGCTGAGCTTTATTAGTAATTTCTGTTTTTTTTGTTTTTGATTTACAGTATCGTAATTCTTTTTATTCGGGTTTTTGCATATTCCTTTGGAAATGTCCTCTGTGCTGTAATTGACAAAATGGCCGAGACAGCATGCACATACCAAAAGTCCAGAACTCAGAAGGCAATAATTAAGAAACAATATTTAGTGAGAATGTTGACTATGGTATTAATATTGGCCGAGGATCCACTTGATGCCCAATCCTCTGCTATTCTTCGAGGTAAGTTCAATGCTGTCCTTTGCTTACATCTGTTCACGCAGATAGATACACACTTCAATGTTCCTTTTGAAATACGAGCCTTCATCAGTCTGGCATTGCAGAGGCAGACTGAATGCTTTTCCCCAATCTATGGAGCAACGTCTTCAGTTGTGGATTGACAGGTTCGTGAGGTGTTAATAGAGCCAAAGAACTCAAGTGGACTCAAATTGTTTTCTTTACCATTTCAGGTAAATGTTAGATTCTATTTCAACGTGAGGCTTTCTGAGGCAGATAACATTGCGAGAAGTCGTCACTATCAGTTTGAAAATGCTGAATATCTTTCTTTTTCTCAATAAGGGTTTACTTAATTATAATTCTTTAACATTTCCTTTGTATTGAAATAACTATATTTGTATTCTCACTTTGGAAAGATTTAATCGTGTGTCTTTTAATGAGTTAAAGGGGAAATAAAGAGTGTATCGAAATTATTTTTAAAAGTGCATTCGTAGTATCGTTCGTTTTTATCTATGGAATAATTTATTCTGTATTGAGAATGACTTCCCTATGATTTATCAATGAATTATTTTAAGGAATTCTAGGTGTAATTCCTTTGGTTTTCATACCCTATGAAGGAGGGTTTAAACCTTAATCTGTAAAAGAAATGAACTGTTCTGTCGTGATTTATTGAATGAAATGTTCTCTCCACTGACATTTTTTCCACGAACTGGGAATATTTTTGAAAGTGATTATTTACAATGTAAGTTGCAGATCATCAATGAAATGTAATGGCTACATATTTGTGTTGGCATTATGTGTCTCTTTGTTGATGTCAATGCCGCAATTAATTTATGTGAGATTTAGTGAATGAGTGAGAAGGAATGTAAATAAGTGTGATTGTGTAATTGTGTCTAGTGAGTGTGAGCGTGATGTTGTTTGTGGAAGTATTTTGGTAAGTCTTAGTTCAGGATGGAAGTATACAGTAAAAGGCAGAAATTTTGGAGACATTAACATTCAAAGGAATATTGGCATACGGGTCCGCAGTAATCGTGAAAATGGAAACATAGGTGAACGCGATGGTCAAGAATGAGTATGGCATGCTTGTCTTCATCGGTGGGAGCATAAAGTGCATTCTTTTTAAGTCAGGTTGCTTATTGTCAAGCTTTATTTCGGCTGCATTTGGAATAGTGTGCACAGTTCTGGTCGCCACTCTGACCGAGGATTATAGAAGCTTTGGAGAGGGTACAGAAAGGGTTTCTCAGTATGTTGCCTAGTTTGGCGGGTATGAGCTACGGGTAGAGATTGGACAAACTTATTAGTTGACTTATGAACGTCAGAGGCTGAGGGGCAACATGATGGAAGTACACAAAATTATGAGAGGCATGGATTGAATGCACAGTCTGGATTTTTTTTCCTAGGACAGAAATGTCGTATTCAGTGACATGAGTTTCAGTCAAAAGCTGGTAAATTCTGAAGAGATGTCACAGGCAAATTTTTAAGACAGTGGGTGGTAAGTATCTGAAATGTGCTACCAGAGGAAGTGGCGGTGGCGGATACGATAGCAACGTTTAGCAGTTATCTGGACATTTATAACAATAGACAGGGAATAGAGGTATACAGACCGCGAATGAGTTAAAAGCTATTAGTTTAGAAAGGCGTCGTGTCTTACCAGAGATGTGGTGGCCGAAGAGTCTATTTCTGTTCTGGACTGTTCATTGTTCTTTGATCCATTGGCTGTGGGATCGCTTAGCAGTATCATTTGCTGCCTATAATGCTTGTCATGAACGGAGTCTTGTTTGATGAATTCATCAAATTGACTTCTTATTGTTAGGTGTGGCGTCCTGCACTCTAAATATGCAACAAAAATGTAAGAAAACCCAGAAACTGACAGTTCAGGAAATTATTCACCGCTGATGGAGCAGGGTGCAGCTGTGGGATCCTGTGCAGTGTGTGAAAAAAAAAATTGGACGGGTCTTCGAATATGGGTGATGGGGAGACGAATATTAAGGGGGAAAATTTGGATGTGAATGTCAAAATTTGGAAGGGGAAAAATTTTGGAGGTGTAACTTTGTAGTAGATCAAAATTTTAGAGGGGCATAAATTTAGGGCGATGAAATTTTCTAAGGCGACGAACTGGGGGTCTGAAATTTGGTGTCAACATTTTGTTGTCAAAAATCGGGTAACAAAGAAAGACAGGGAGATAAACTAAAAGAGAGAGAGTGGAAAAAGAACAGAAGTACAGATAATGTGACTGTTCCTGTGTTTCTGTGCAATGTGTCTCAGTTATTTTTGGGGTAAATACACTGAAATGGGATTAACTTGCTTTACCCTTTCTCGCTCTCAGTCCCTCTTGTGTTCAAATTACCAGAAGTGCTGATAACATGTTGATGACGGTTTCCAAGGAAAATGCAGTGTTGAGTTGGAAGAGCACAGCATGTCAGGCAGCATCAGAGGGTCAGGAAACTCGACGTTTCATGTCGGGACCCTTCAGCAAGACTCTCTGTGCGTTTCCATGTGTGTTTCTCAGTGCTTTTTTTGTGCTAGTGCCTCGGCATCTGTCTTTGGTTATGGCAAGGCGCGTAGTCTTGGAGAGAAGTTGGAATGAATGAATGAATCAAAAAGAGATGAATCAAAGACTCACAATCTTTCACGCCCTCTATTGTTCAAAGTGATACAATGCCAAAATCTGGTGTCCTCCCCAAGCCACGGCGCAACAGAGTTTTTTTTTTGGTGAGGGTGGGGGCGATGCATCAAAGGCTGTGAATCTCCGCGATTGCACAGTTGATTCATTCTTCAAGCAATGCCTCTGGAGACACAGCGCAGTTTTATTTCCGAACGACGTTGCCCGTGACAAATGAGAAGGAGGTGAACAGACCCAATGTTGATCTTACCCCTTCCATGCTTGAATTAGTTTCTCACTTGTACTAAATAAAACATTTTAATTTTCAGTAAGTGCAATGAAAATCACCATATATCCGTTTAAACGGTTACAATGTGTATTATATCAGGAATGCTGACCAAAGACAATCCATTTCCACACCGCAAAGGGAACACATACATGGCTGAGCATGAGGCAAAACAGTATGGAGCTGGAGGAATATATCACATCAGTCAGCTTCAGACGAAAAGCAAGTTTCACTCTGTGGGAACTCTTAGTACAATCGCAATTCTCTCCACACCAGTATAGTGTGTGCGTGTCTGTGTGTGGTGTGTATCTGCCTGTTTCTAACAATACTGCTGTGAGTTATTCCCTCTCTCTCCCACCTCTGTCATTCCACCTCTCTCCACCCACTTTCTAACCCTCACTCTCTGCCTGTGTGTCTGTCTGTAAATCTCCTACATATGTCTCCCTCTCTGTCCCCCTCTCGTTACCCTCCCTCTGTACCGCTCCCTGTCTCTATTTCTCTTCCTCTCTCTCCCTCTCTCTCTCCCCAACTCTCAGCACATCTCTTTCTTTATCTCTCCGTCTTTCTACGATTTTCTCTGTACCTCTATCTCTCCCTATCTCCCCCACCTCTCTCCCAGTCTCTTTTTCTCTCTCTCAGCCATTATCTTTCCATCTCTGTAACCCCTCTCTTCCCTTCTCTCTCTCTGTCTATCTCTCGCTCTCTTTCCCTCTCCCGCCCACCCTGTACACTTTGTGACCCCTCCCTGTTTCTCACTCTATCCCTCCCTCTCCGAAACTGGAAGGACCAGATGTCAAAAGGGGCGCAACAAATCCTGCACATGTTGGGAACCACAGGGTAACCACCGAATCACAGATTCAGTCACCCGACAACAGCATGTTCTGCATCCGGAGTTGAGCAGGACAGTCCCTCTGTGGAACTCGAACTGGCCCTTGTATTCGCTCTGACGACATCGATTCAGGGAAATCACCCCGGTGAGGAATAGAATGACTACCTCAATGTGGAAAGTGTCTAATAGTTCGCCCACACCACGGAAATGGCGGGAACCCCTTGTGACAGGACAACGAGTGAAACGGGTAGATATTCTGGAAATCCCTCGCTCAGTGCATTGCGGATGACACCATTGCACATGGACTGGAACGGTTCAAGAAAGTTGTCGCAGGATAGAGCGGGATATAGATCACTTGCAGAGAAATGGCAGATGGAGTTTCATCTGGGTACTTCTGAGGTGTTGTACTTTGGGAGACTGAATGTTAACAGAGAGTATACAGTTAATGGCGGGACTCCAAATAGCAGAGAGACTCCGGCTGCCTGAAAGTGGCTACACAAGTGCATATAGCGATAAAGAAGGCGTATAGTATGCTTGACCTTATTTGTTAGGGTATTGAGTGCAAATGTCCGGAATTGACGTAGAACTGTATAAAATTTTGGCTGGCCGCACATATTCTGTTCAATTGTGGTCTCCACATTATAAGAAGGAAGTGAAAACTTTGGAGAGGGTGCGAAAGGTGTTTACCAGAATACTGCGTGACAGACAGTGTAAACGCATCAAGGAAAGCCTGGACAAATTAATATTGTTTTCTCTGGGTGTCCGGAGCCTGAGTGGAGATCTGACAGAAGTGTAAAAAAGTTATGAGAGGAATGGATGGAGTTGGCAGTAAGAATCCTTTTCCCCTTTAGGCAGGTCCCCTTCGGTTATATCTTAGCAAGGGGCCCAGCAAACACTTCAGTAGCTTCTCAAAAAAATTCTAGGGTACACCAGATTATGTCCCGGGAATGTACTCACCATTTTGCATTTTAAGAAGCCCAACACCTCCTCTTCTTTTATGTGGACAATTTTCAATATGCTTCTATTCATTACACCACATTCTGCATCTTACATACCCTTCTCCATAGTAAGCACTGATGCAAAATACTTGTTTCGTATCTGACCTATCTCCTGTTTCTCCACGCTTGGCCGGCGTTGCAAATTTTAAGGGGTCCTATTATCTCCCTAGTTACTCTTTTGTCCTAATGTATTTGTAGAAACCCTTTGGAATCTCCTTACCACTATTTGCCAAAGCTATGTCTTGTCCCCTTTTCTCATAACCCTGCAGAACATTGTAGCTTTACTATCAAAATTCCTAAACAGCTTTCTAAGGAGCCAATTGTTACATGAATCATATCATATCAGGGCATCACATGCAATGTCTAGTCTTGCAGAGTTACCTCCGGGGCCCTCTCAAAAATCGATCTCTTTTCTCTTGGTAACTCTAATAGCCAAAGTGCCTTCAGTATCGACAAACTTTCACATTGTGATAAAATCTTTTGTAGCAAACACGTCATAACCGATAAGAACTAACCTTCCTTGTTAATTCCAATGTTTTGTTGCAGAGGATAGAATGGATCTTTTGGCAGTCTATAGAATTGTGACATAAATTGAACATTATACAATGTTGAAAATCATCACATGAAGCGAGGTATTTATCATTTAAATCAAAGTTTACTTGTGATAGGAATTTTCTAATTGAAAAACATGTTATCGCTTCACTGAGATTATTGAAATTGGTTAACAAAAGAAACAAGAGACTTTTCTTTATGTTGCACTTTCTACCACAATCCGCATGTATTACTTTATAATACGTTTAGTGGGATTGCTAATTGTAGAAAAAACAGTGACAGAGGGATCACTTGCTGCTCACTCCTGTTCTCTTCGTGATCGATTCCACCCTGTCGTTTACATTCAGCTGAGCAAGCAGGTGAAGGCACACTTCAATGTGCCCTGTGAAGCACATTCCTCCATCAGTCTAACATTGCAAATGTAGACTTCGTATTCCTTTCCAATTACGAGATTAAGAAGCATGAAATGGGAATTGACAAATTCATGTGCTGGAATTAGAGCCAAAGGTGACATCATCTCAAGTGGACTCAAACTACTTTCTTTATCATTTCAGGTAAATGTTTGAGTCTTTTTCAACATGGAATGTCCTGAGGCAAATAACATTGTGACGAGCCATCCACTGTCATTTCCAAAATGCTGAATATATTTTTCACGATATAAGCAGTACCTCACTGTAACTGATCAACATATACTTTGTACTGAATTGGCTATATCCGTATTTTCTCTTTCTTTTTATTTGCTCATGTGTTGCAATGAGTGAAAGGGGAAATAAAACGAGTGTATCGGGATCACTTGAGGTTTTGGGTAAATCATGTCATATATTTCCCAGTATTGATTAATTGACTCTGTCTAGGGGGCGATGGCCCTATCGTTAATAAATTATGCATTTTAATAAATTCCGTGTGCACTTGCTTAGTTTTTTAATATCCCATGAAGGAGGTTTTGAAACTTGTTGAGTCAAACAATTGTCCTAATGACTCTGTCGCTATTTATTGAATGAAAATGTTTCCTTCATCAGCATATTCTCGAGGAACTGAGAATCTTTCTGTGAGTGATGATGTACAATGTAAATTAAATTTCAATAATAACTATGCAGTGGCTTCATGCTTCTGTTGGGATTCTGTGTCTGTTTGTTGACGTCAGTGCCACTGCGTATGCGTGTGAATGTCATTGAGTAAGAGACTAAATATAGTTGTGTGCATTTGTATTAAAATGTGCGAGTATCAGTGAGTGAGTAAGAGTGGCTGTAATTATCTGTGACTTTTTAACTGTGTCTGTGAGTGTGATAGTGAGTGTAATTGTGTTTGTGTGAGTATTATGGAAGGCTGAATGCAGGAAGGAAGTAGACAGTAAATGACCGAATGCTTACCAGTATTAACATGCAGAGGGATCTCGGTCTACAGTTTCCTAAAATAGGCAAGGTGGTCAAGAAGGCGTATGGCATGCCTACCTTCATCAGTCGGGGCATACGGTACATAATTTTTAAAGTCAGGTTGGTAGCTCGGCCAACATTTGAAATGTTGAATACAGTTCTGTTCGCCACACCACTGGAGGGATATGGAGGCTTTGCAGAGTGTACAGAAAAGTAGTACCAGGATGTTTCCTGGTTTGGAGAGTACTGGCTACAGGAAGAGATTGGACAATGTAAGTTTGTTTTCACTTGACAGTCGGATGCTGAGTGGCAACCTGACAGAACTTCAAAAAAAGTTCATATGCATGGATCGAATGTAAAGTCGGAATCTTTTTTTCCTCAGAGTTGAAATTTCAATTGCTCAGTGTCAAGAAGGTGTGAGAGGCAGGATTTCTACACCGAGCGTGGTGAGTGCATGGAATGTGCTGTGACAGGGGATGGTGGAGGAGGGTACAGTAGCACAATTTAAGAGGCATTCTGCCAAATATATGTACAGGCTGGGTTATAGAGGGATATGGACCACGAAGAGGAAAAAGGATTTTTGGTTAGAAAGGTGTCATGCATCAGCACAGACTTGATGGGTCGAAGACGTTTTGCTGTGCTGGACTGTAGTTTGTTATTTGATCCATTGGTGGTGGGATCGCTTAACTCTCTCTATCACTCGCTGCTTATAACGTTTATCATGTAATTAGTCCTGTTTGGTAGCTTGACCAGGTTGACCCCTCACTAGTAGCTGTGACGCCCTGAGCTCTAAATATGCAAAACCAGACAAGAGTAATCCAGAACTGATGGACCTTAAAATTCACTGTGGCCTATAGAGCAGGGTGCAGTAGTGGGATTCTGCACAGGGTGTGGCGCAGAATCGGCAGGGTCTTTAAAAGTGGCCGTAGGGGGATAAATATTTGGAGGTGTGCAAATTTTTTGGTCGATGTCAAAGTTAGGAAGGTGCAAAATTTTGGAGGCTCAAGTTCAGAAGAGTAGGAAAGTTTGGAAATGAGCGAATTGGGCAGCAATATTTGATGGCCAAGTATTTGGGAGGTTATCCTTTGAAAATCAAACATTGGCGGGGGTGGGGGGGAGAGGAGGGCTGGTGGTGGGTGCAAATAGAGACAGATATAAATGAAAGAGACAGAGCTAAACACACGAAAAGATATATAAAGAATGTCTGTGCCTGCGTCTCTGTGCAATGGTGTCTCTTGTAGCTTTTGGCAAGTAATTTACGGAAATGCCGTTACCTCGCCCTGCCATCTCTCACTGTCTGCCCCTCTTGTTTTTAAGGTGATGCAATGATGATGGTCGTGTTGATGTTTGTTTCCATATGTGTGTCTCCGTGTTTTTGTGTGCTTGTGTCTGTGTGTCTACCAGTGGCTGCAATGAGGTGCACTTTGTCCTGAACGGAGGTTTGAATGAATGAATGATTAAAATGTGATGAATCAAAGGTCGGAGGGTCAGTCCCCCGTCCCCACCTCGCTCTCTCTCTCTCTCGTGATTAAAGTGATACAATGCCACCCACTAGTGGCCTTCACTCGCCACTACACTAACAGCAGATATTTTTTGGAGAAAACATCAAAGCCTGGAACTCTCTCAGGTTGCACACTTCCTTCGTTCTTCAAACAATGTCTTTCTCTACAGACAGCAATTTTGTCCGATTGATGTTGCCCCTCAGAAATAATCAGAAGGAGATGAACAAACCTAGTTCTGGACTCACCCCCTCTACTTTTGAATTCTTTTAACGCTTAGAATCTGAAGTAGTGCGAAACAAAACATTACAATTTACAGGAAGTGGATTAAAATTCACATGTCTCTTTGCAAAACGTTTCAGCTGGAGGTGCCAAGACAGAGTTCAATTGAAATACTCTATTTAACGCGTACCATGTCTGGAATACTAACAACGACAAATCATTTTCATTTTGCAGGGGGAATACATACATTTCTGAACATGAGTATATTTCACTCTGAGGCAACGCTTCCTCGAATTATAGCCCTCTCCACACCGGTATGATGATGATGATGATGATGTGTGTGTGTGTGTGTGTGTGTGTGTGTGTGTGTGTGTGTGTGTGTGTGTGTGTGTGTGTGTGTATTCCTATTGGTGGCGCTGTGAGCTACTTTCTTTCTCTGACTGAAGCCCTGAGAGTTTTCCCTCTCCAACATTCCCTGCGCAGTGGCATGGGGAAGCCTTTCTCAGTCTGTTTTTCTCCTTTTATGTCTCTTTCTCTACCCCCTCTCTGTGCTCTTTCGCTTCTACGGTTTAAATTTTCTTGCCTTTTTGATCAAAGTTCAAAGTACATCGACAGTCTCCTACGCTCAGACATTGGTCACTATTGTAACCAAACGGTATGCCAAGCCAGCGCTCGCTATGTGATCTGAAGCGTCCAGTTTTCTTGTCATGTGTGTCACATTGCTGATTCCTTCCACTGTTTGACCTATCTATTTCGAACCTCCTCTTCTTTGCATTGTCTCTGACTTTGTCCTTTTTATTACGTCTCTTTGTCTCAGTTTTCCTATAACAACCTCTCCTTCTGTCTCACTCTCTATCCTGATCCTCAATCTCTGTTCGCCAAATGGTCCTTTAGTCTCTCTTTTTCTCTCTTTCTGTCTATCCTTGTCAATCTGCCTTGGTATAGCTCTCTCCAACTATTTATGCCCCATTTTCTCTCTGTCTCTCTGTCTCTCTCTCTCTGTCTGACTGTCTCACTTTCCCCTTCACCCTACTTTTCTCTGTGAGTGAGGTGGCATTTAGGATTTTGAAGCTGACCTCGGCTATGATCTCCACTCTTCTCTGTGTTTATAATTAATTCCTCTGGCGAAACGTCTTGACTGCAACCTCCCAGACCTCCACACTACCACAAGGAGTTGCTGTTTGAATTGACTAATTAATGAATGATTTGAAGAATTGTCTTGAAAGGACGTTTTAGCACAATTTTGAACTGCTCTCTGAACTTTGTCTGGATCACAGTGTATATCCCAGTGATTGTGCAGCAACTCGACAGCTTCAGCATAAAGCCTAACTCAAGTACATATCGTTATATTCGGACAGACTGATATCTCAGGAGCCACATCGTCTTGATATGGAATGAACCGTTAACATTGACCATAACAGGATGAAATTGCTCGACATAGCAAGCAATAAAATTATCGATTTTCTTCTACTCTCCATTTCTGCATCTCTGGAGTGCTTCCCATTGCTTCGAATACAGAGTTTCCTGCGAGATCAGCTGGCCTCTGCAATGTGCCTTACAATGAAAACATTGAGCAGCAGGATTAGTACAAACGGGATACTGGGGTTGAGAATGTTGTGAGCAAACTCGAATGTTGCCCAAACTGGAGATTGAGCAACATTCAATCTTGTGAAACAAAACCAGGAGTAGTTCTCCATCCAATACGCCCCACTTAACATAAAGTACCAGTAAATATTCTTTGAAGAACTCAGCACAGACACTATCCACAGAACTACAGCCGCGGTTTTCTCACTATCTTTCAGCTTCTGGCAGCAAATGGCTACCAATAGATCAAAGGTGAGAGTGAACCAGACAGAACAGTCAGTGGCTGCATAATGCAGGATGGCGTGAATATTGCACATAGGGATTTTCCGAAAGAAAGTAGGCTGTTCACGATACAGAATTGGAATGTGTCTCGATATCAAGTCAAGGATAACCACCAGTTGATCTGCCACAACCGTCGCTGCCAGGTAAAGTGTAATGCAATTAGACAGACCACATTTCTTGCAGGTTAGAATCATAATCGTCAGAAAGTTTACTGTGAGGAATGGAAACAAGGAAACAAAACAAAAAAATGAAATTGTGCGTCCAGCCAAGACAAAGTTAACAGTTTGAACGTACATTCATTCATTGTTTTATAATGATGTACTGCTCCCAGTAATACATTTAAATTACAATAGTTTTTGGAAGAAAACAGAACAGATGTGAAGTAGGAAAGATCAAATCACAATAGCTGTAAGTAAGAAGTCATAATAGTCAGGAATGGTGATTGGATGTCGGATGGGAGTTTGGGTCGATGGGCTGATGGAGCAAAGTGAGACCACAGGAACAACAAGGGTGATGTTTTAGGATCAACTAGAACTCTATAACAATGGTGAAGAACAGCTGAACCAAAAGCTTTCCACAGTATCAGCTGTCAATAGCATACCAGAACGTCAACAAAGTCAGTAGAGAGAGGTGAGTATTTTTGCCACCACTAAGAGGAAAGTTTTGGGAAAGCTGAAATGTCTGAAGGTCGGTAAATCTCCCAGATCAGATGACTACAACAAAGAGTTCTGAAGTAGATAGGTGAGGAAACTGTAGTGACATTGGCCGTGATCTTTCCGAAAGCACTTGGGTCATGAAGTACTGGCAGCATGGTGGCTCAGTGTTTTGCACTGCATCCTCACAGCACCAGGGACCCTGGTTCGATTCCACCCTCGGGCTGCTGTCTGTGTGGAGTTTACACATTCTCCCCACCTCTGCGTGGGTTTCATCTGAGTGATCCAGTTTCCATTCAAGGTCCAAAAATGTGCAGGTTAGATGGACTGGCCATTCTAAATTAGTTGTCTTGTCTAGGGTTTTGTAAGTTAGGTTGGTTAGGCATGGGTAATGCTGGATGACAGGGAAAATGTAGGGGAATGGGTCTGGTTGGTTGGGATGCTCTTCGGAGTGGTGGTGCGAACTTGTTTGCCCGAATGGCCTGTTTCCACACAGTAGGGATTCTATGATTCGAAAAAAAGGTCTCAGGCGACTAGAAAATGGCGAATGTAAGACCCTCTTTAAGATGGGAGGGAATCAGGCAGAAGACAGGAATCTATAGGCCAGTCAGTCTTACCTTGGCCATTGATAACATTTGAAGTCTGAGATTACAGAGTACTGGGAAACACATGGCATGGCTATGTTTCATCAGCATAATTTGATCATAGAAAGTTCGTGTCTGACAAAACTGTTGCAATTCTTTGAGGTGGTAAAGAGCAAGTTAGACAGAAGAAAACATACTCTCCGGATGCATCACAACCTTCTCTGTTGACTGTTCTTCCCAAGACGGCAAGAAATTACAGAGAGTTACGAACACAGCCCAGTCCATCACGAAAAGCAGGGACCCTCCTGTTCACTCCATCTACACTTTACACTGTCTTTTGAAAGCACCCAACACAATCAAAGACCCTTTCCAAAGAACAAAGAAAAAGACATCACATGAACAGAGCATAAGGTACTGCAGATGCTGGAGAATCCGAGATAACAAGCATGGGGCTGGATGAACACAGCAGGTCAAGCAGCATCATAGGAGCAGGAAAACTTGACGTTTCGGGCCTAAACCCTTCATCAGAAATGGGGGAGGGGAAGAGGGTTCTGAAATAAATAGGGAGAGAGGGGGAGGCGGATAGAGGATGGATAGAGGAGAGGATAGGTGGAGAGGAGGCCGACAAGTCGAAGAGGCGGGGATGGAGCCAGTAAAGGTGAGTGTAGGTAGGGGGGTAGGGAGGAGATAGGTCAGTCCAGGGAGGACGGACAGGTCAAGGGGGCGGGATGATGTTAGTAGATAGGAGATGGGGGTGTGGCTTGAGGTGAGAGGAAAAACAGGTTAGGGAGGTGGAGATGAGCTGGGCTGGTTTTGGGATGCGGTTGGGGGAGGGGAGATTTTGAAACTTGTGAAATCCCTTCAGGCCTGCACCAACACATTTTTACCTTTCATACTAAAAGAGATTTCGCTTACAGGATTCGGATCCGTCTATTGTTTTCCTTACCACGCATTCATTCAGGAGCTTCTTGAATGCTGATTTGGCGTCTGCTTCCACAACCCTTTCTGGCAGCACGTTCCAGGCACTCACCAGCCTTTGTTTGAAATGCTGGCTCACACACCTCTTAGAACTTTAGCCCTGCCTCCCCACAACTTGAACCTGTAGTCCCCTCGCAATTGACACCTCCACCTTGGAAAAATAGCATCATATTTTTCACCCTACCCATGCCATTCACATTCTTTTAAATCTCCATCAGCTAGCGATCAATCTCCTGCGGTACAGTCTTAACAAACCCAGTCTATCCAACGTTTCATTTTGCTAACCTCCACATACCGGACAACATCCTGGTAAACCGTTTCTGTACCCTCTCCAAGACATCTACATCCTTCTGTCGTGTGGTGACAAGAACTGTACACAATATTGCAAGTGCAGCCTTACTAAAGTTCTGTAAAACAGCAGCATAACTTGCCTATTCTTATACTCAATGTCGATTACAATGAAGGCTATCATGCTATAGGCTTTTTCTTCTAAATTACATTATCTACTTTGCCAACTTCAGTAATCTGTGGGCCTGAAAACTCAGATCTCTCTGCATCTCAATTATCCCCAGGGTTCAATGATTCACTGTATAATTTCCACCTGTATTTGACCTTCCAAAATGTACCATCTCACCCCAGTTATACGTTCTTCTACCCTCTTCCATCGGGCAGGAAGTACAAAAGTTTAAAAACATACACCAAGAGATTAAAGAAAAGTTTCTTCTATGCTTTTATCAGACTAATGAACGGACCTCTCATATATTAGAGTTGATCATTCTCTGCATCTTCTCTGTAGCTGCAGCAATATATTTTGCATTCTGTTCTATTATACGGTTCTATTAGACTGATGCACTTATATGAGGTATATTTTGTATTGTTAGCACAACATGCAACACTTTTCACTGTATCTCAGTACACGTGGCAATAATCAAATCAAATGGAATAAATCAAATCAAATCAAATTAAATCAATGTAAGAGGTTTGTATCAGTGTTAAGTCTGTGAGGAGTTAATGAAAGCTGATGGTACCATAGTGATTATGCAAATAAACTTGACCATTCACATGAGCATGTGAATTAGGAAGTCACGGTTATTTCTCTACCTCAGACTGCTCTGTCATTCAGGATTGTGCTTGATCTGATTGCCCCATATTTTCTGACGACACCTCCGAACGCCAATAACAATTCACCACAGATGATTGTCAGGAATCCTTCTACTTCTGCCTGAAGAAATAATACAAGGCCTCTTCTTCCATCACTTTTTCAGCAAACGAAGATTAGAGAGTTATACAATAGTGGAATTGACCCTTCAGTCCAACTCGTTCATGCCGACCAGATATCCTAACCTGACTTAATCACATTTGGTAGCATCTGGGATATTTCTTTCTAATTCCTTCCTATCAATGTGCACTTCCATATTTCTTTTAAATGTTGTAATTGCATCAGCCTCCACGACTTCCTCTGGCAGTTCACTTCAGACATGTGCCCTCCTCTGTGTGAAAGAAAGTTACCCATTAGGCCCTTTAAAAAAATCCCCTCTCACCTTAAAGCTATGCCTCTAGTTTGGACTCCTAAACTGTCGGAAAAGACCTTATCTAGTCAACATTTCCACGCCCCTCATTATCTTATAACCTTAAAATGTGACCATCGGCCTCTGACGCTCAAGGTAAAAAAAAAAAAAGCCCTAGCCTATTCAGCCTCTCCGTAAAACTCAAAGCCTTCAGCCCCTAGTCCTTCAACTATTAACATCATGGTAATAAGCAGCCTGAGATATATTTCAATTGAACTGGCTCCAAAATATGCCAACTGACACTTAATTCTGAAGATCAATTCTCAAGATTTCATGTTGTGGGATATGTCTTACTTTGTCATATTAATAGTTTTCTTTTAGGTCTCTTAATCAACTGTGTAGAATGAATTGGGAAACAAATACGTCAGTTCCTTAGAATATTTTTTAAAAAAGCTCTGAGAACTTTTTAAAAAAGCATTTATCCTAATGTAAGTACTTTTTTAGGTCCCCAGGCAGATTATTGATCGGAACCATGCTTCAGTTTTGGTTGAATGTTACATTAATCTGTTAAATTTCTTTGATAAATAAAACCAGCGGCAGATCTGACGACATAGCTGAAATCTGCAAGTCTATTAACAATAATACTTATTTTTGCTGCGCTGTCTTAAGTCAGGCAGGACGTTTTCATTCTATACACTGATAAATAGACGATAATTCGAAGCAATGAGTGCTGACAGGTTTCTTTTCCAGGATTATAATCTGCCTATAATGCTCCCTCTTTAAAATGTGTTCTGTTCGATGCAATAATTCTAAGACATTTGACCATCACAATTAAAAGAAACTTCATCCATGCCCCTGGAAAGTGCTGTAAGTAATATTGCATATCCCTTTCCTAAATCACTTGGAAAATGATCAGATTTATACATATGGAGATCTTCAAAATTATCATCTCACCTTAGAAGTCACTCTTGGCCACTTGACCCTCCCTACCTGATAATGAGCAATATTTACTATGCAGCAGGCTGCTGCTCGAAACATTCTGCAGTTTGAAAAATATCAGTAACCAGTAGAAATTCCAAAATATTCATAAAGACTTGAGTGGTTCTGCACATAGACCAATATAAAAAGCAGCAGAAGCCCTGTTTGCCACTTCAGCAGTAATGTCATGGGTTCTCTCTCGTTTGAAACTATTTTTCTTATCATCAATCTTCAATCATTCTGATAAGAGAGTTGCACCTTTGCCCAACAGCATTTTTGAAACAGACAGTCTGTTGTTCCACAAAGCACTGACCATTCCTGATAAAGCCAATGCTGAAATCTACCGGTACACTGGAAAGAAAAATACATATCAGTTCTGCCAAAAAGAGACATAATGCATCAATAGAAGGCATTGCCAGTCAGTTTGTGGATGGTACCACAACTGGAGGGTGTAGGTTATAAGGAGAGTTGAATAAGATGGGAATAGGTTTTCTCTGGAGAGTCGGAAGCTGAGGGGTGACCTTTTAGATGTGTATTAAATCGTGGGAGGCATATATAGGGTGAATAGCAAAGGACTTTTACTGAGGGCAGGGATGCCAAAAACCAGAAGTTTAAGATGAAATGGCTGAGAATTAAAAGGGAACTGAGGACAGCATTTTCATGCAGAGGATTGTTCATACATGGATTGAGCTGAGACAGGAAATGGTGGAGGCAGGTACATTTAAAACATTCAAAAGACATTTGATTAGTATCAAGGATAGGATGGGTTTAGAGGGATATAGGCCAAACACACGCAAATGCGACTAATTTAGGTCAGTTCTGGAAACGGTTTGAACAGAAAGGTTATTTTTTGTGCTGTCCGAAACTATGAAACTATGTTCAAAAGAGGAATGCTCAAAAGAAGTTGTATGTTTAATGTTCTTCTTGATTGACCTGAAGATGGTTATCTGAAACTGCCATGTATATAAGAGAAGCCATTGTCATTCACTAAAGGTGTCTGAGGACTGTGGGTTCTTTGATGTCAGATTAAATGCAAGAAACCCAGGAAAGACTACCTATTTTAATGTAAACTGAGAGTGATGAGAATATTGAATTAAGTTATTAAAGCCAATTCACGTCAGCCTGTAGTTTGGATAGCTGAAGAAAAGGGAGATTAAAATAGAAGATGGAGCAGATGTACACATTCGAACCATTGATGGGTCAACAAGGCACCAATGTTGTAATTCCCATATAGTTAATTGCAGCTCGACCATTGCTAGACCGCTCACAATCCATTTTCATATAAGAATAATGCTCAGAGAATAAATACTGATATAAATGTATACTTTAAGGTCTTATTTAAAAGCATTTAGTCCGATGAAATCTTATGATCCGTACGTTGCAGATGCAGGCCATTCAGCGCGTTGAGTCCCCTCTGACACAGCTAACAAGACCCATCCCCTTTAGACCTTATTTTACGTAATCCTGCATCTCCTACGAGTAATCCACCTCACGAACACATAACTAGACACTACAGGTGTTTTACCCTGGTCAAACCACCATATCTTTGGACTGTGCGAGGAAATGAGAGCAGCCGAAGAAAACCCACTCAGGCACGGGGATAATGTGCAACCTCCACACAGACTGTTGCCAAAGGGTATAATAGAAACCAGGTTCCTGGCGGGTCCAGTTCAGGTTCCAATCAATGGTAACCCCCAGTATGTTACTGTGGCAGACTTCAGTGATGGTAAAATCATTGAATGTGAAGGTGAAATTTTACATTCTCTCTTATTGGAGTTGGTAACCACATTATAGGACATAGAACACAGAATAGTACAGCACAGTACAGCCCTTCACCCCACCATGTTGTGTCGACCTATTAACCTACTAAGATCAATCTATCCTGCATGCCCTACATTTTACTATCCTCCATGCTCCCATCCAAGAGTCGCTTAAAAGCCTCTAAAGCATCTGACTCCACTTCCACTGTCGGCTGCGCATTCCACCACTCTCTAAGTAAAGAACCGACATATGACATCTCCGCTATACCTTCCTCCAACCGCTTTAAAATAATGCCCCGTCGTAGTGGTAATTTCTGCTCTGGGAAAAGTCTCTGACTATCCATTCTATCTATGCCTCTTGTACACCTCTATCAAGTCAACTTTCATCCATCTTCGCTCAAACAAAAAAAAAACCCAGCTCCCACAACCTTTCCTCATAAGACCTGCCCTCCAGTCCAAGCATCATCCTGGTAAATCCCCTCTGCACCGTCTCTAAAGCTTTCACATGTTTCCCAAAATGAGGTGACCAGAACTGAACGCAATATTCCAAGTGTGATCTAACCAGAGTTTTTTACAGCTGCAGCATAATCTCACGGCTCTTAAAGTCAATTCCCCTGCCAATGAAAGCCAACAGGCCCTACGCCTTCTTTACAACCCTATCAACTTGGGTAGCAACTTTGAGGGATCTTTGCACTTGGACACGAAGACCCTCTGTTCCTCCACACAGCTGAGAACCTCCCATTAAGCCTGCATTCTGCATTCAAGTTTGACCTTCTAAAATGAATCATTTCACACTTTTCTGGGTTGAATTCCATCTGCCACTTGTTTGCCCGGCTCTGCATCCTGTCAACATCCCGTTGCAGCCTGCAACAGTCCTCCACGCTGTTCACAACTCCACCAACCTTTGTGTCATCGGCAAACTTACTAACCCACCCTTCCACTTCCTCATCCAAGTCATTTATAAAGATCACTAAGAGCAGAGGTCCTAGAGCAGGTCCCTGAGGAACACTACTGGTCACCAAACTCCAGGCAGAATACTTTCCATCTACTTCCCACCTCTCTCTTCTATTCGACAGCCAATGCTGTATCCAGACAGCCAAATTTCCCCGACTCCCATGCCTCCTTATTTTCTGAATGAGCCTACCATGTGGAACCTTATTGAATGCCTTGCTGAAATTGATAAACACCACATCCACTGCTCTACCTTATTCGATGTATTTTGTCACATCCTTAAAGAATTCAATAAGGCTTGTGAGGCATGACCAGCCCCTCACAAAGCCATGCTGATTATTTCGAATCAAACTGTGCTTTTCCAAATAATCATAAATACTATCTTTCAGAATCCTCTCCACTAATTTTCCCACCACAGAAGTAAGACTGACCGGTCTGTAATTTCCAGGATTATCCGTATTCCCTTTCTTGAACAAAGGAATGACATTTGTCACCCTCCAATCTTCTGGTCCCACTCAATGAGTGACTTGAGGAAACATAGTCGGCAAGATGTTGCTTATGTTGATTCAGTAATGATACCACTATTGGATGCTAACAACGATGGTTAAATTCTCTCTAATTGGTGGTGGTTACTTCCTGCCATTTTCTTGGTGTGATGTGTTTCTTCCAGATGCTCCAGTTTCTTCACACAGTCTAAAGATGTGCAGGTTAATGCGGATAGGCCATAATGATGTGCCTAGGCATGTGTCGAATAGATGGATTAGCAATTCGAAATGCAGGCATTGGTCTAGGTGGGATGGTCCTCAGATAGTTGATTTGGAAACGATTGGTCGAATGCACTTCTTCCGCATTTCGACTTTAGGGGCTCTATGTTTCTTTCTCCAACCACTTTAAATTTATGCCCCGTCGTAGTAGTCATTTCTGCCCTGGGAAAAGTCTCTGACTATCCACTCTATCTATGCCTCTCTTGTACACCTCGATCAAGCCAACTCTCATCCATCGTCGCTCAAATGAATAAAAAGCCCTAGCTCCCGCAACCGTTCCGCATAAGACCTGCCCTCCAGTCCAGGCAGCATCCTGGTAAATCCCCTCTGCACCATCTCTAAAGCTTTCACGTTTCCAATAATGAGGTGACCAGAACTGAACACAATATTCCAAGTGTGGTCTAACCAGAGATTTTTTTTAGAGCTGCAGTATAACCTCACGGCTCTTAAAATGAATTCCCATGCAAATAAAAGCCAGTAATGTGGTCAGTTCCTATTATAGCTGAAGCGGACAGTTTCACTATCCCAGGACAAATAAATGACAAAATCCTGGATTTGAATAATTTCAGGTCAGAGGTTAACTTAAAGTCTTCGATATCCCGAGGAAGGTGAACAGTCTGGAGACCATTTGTTAAAGGCTGAAGGGGAGATAAGGTAGCAGGACAGTGAACTGAGATCGTGACTGGGACAATGTCTTTAATATTCCCAAAGTGGAATGACACGAAGAGAAAGAGAGTGCAAAGTCGTTCTGAAATTTAATCCGTGAATAGGGAGATTTACCAGGGACTCCAACGAGGGCCAGCAGTGGATAGTGACCTGCTTGAACAATATGAAACATCGCCATGATCCACTGTGTTAGTGATATCCACGCATAGTCTGAGGACAGCCAGAAAATTGCCATACAGAAACTCCTCCCCGTTTCTGTACTGTTCACCTCCATTACCCCAAGAGTCTGACCACTCCCCCACTCTCCCCCCCACCCCACAACCCTGTCTCTCTCTCTCTCTGGATCGGCTGGTCTGTGGTAGTATAGGAGTTGTTTTTGCATCCCGCAGTGAGGTTTACATACTGCAAGCGTTCGCTAATTAACAGAAGCTGAAATCTCCCCAGTGACTCCCGCACTGAAGATCCATGGGGAGATCCAATTACGACAGTCACTGAACACAGGCTGAGGTAACCCCTTCCAGTTCGGCAGTCTTTTTTTTCAGCACCACAATGTCGAACAGTTCCCTGCTTTGTGTGGGGTGTCGGAATACGTGGTTTCAGAGTTTGGATTCCAGCTGTTCACAATATATATTAACGAATTAGAGGAGAGAACTGAATGCAATATTAACGTTTACAGATGAAATTGCTCAGACCTTTGAGTAAAAGTATTGGGATGTCATGTTGAGCTTGTCCAGGAAGTTGTTGAGGACACTTCTGGAATACTTCGTACAGTTCTGTTCATTCTGTTATAGAAAAGAAGCCGGGAACAGAGACTTCAAGTTCTGGAGAGAGGTTGTCAGGCTGGGAGTTTTTTTTTTAACTAGAACATTGAAGGTTGATGGTGACCTTATGCAGGTTTAGAAAAAAATGTGTGATATAGCTAGGGTGAATGACATGTCTATTTCCCTGAGAGTAGGGGAATTTTACGACTGAGAGTGGGGCATTTCCTTAAAATAAAAGGGTAAATATTTAAGAAGAGATGTAAAGGGAAATCTTTAGCACAGAGAATGGCTCATACGTAGAATGAACTTCCAAAGGAAGTGGCGGATGCGGTAAAGGGACAATGTTTAAATTAAATTTAGCTAAGTCCATGAATAAGAAATTTTGGAGAGTTATGGTCAGAGCTTAGGCAGGTGGAACCAGTTTAGTTTGGGATTGTGGTTGGCCTGGACCGGTTGCACATCTGCGTACATCTGAAATGTATTGAGGTTTTCTGCCTCTACATTCCTTACAGACTGTGATTTCTAGTTTCCCACCATGCTCTGCCAAAAAAAAAATCTTCCCTCGGACTTTCTCTAAAACTTCGCACTTTCTCTAAACCTCTTTTCCTTAGTTTAAATCTATGCCCTGCTTCAGCTATCCCTCTACAAATTGTTAACCTTTCTTTTACTTCATTTCTGATGAAGGGTCTAGGCCCGAAACGTCAAGCTTTCCTGCTCCTATGATGCTGCTTGGCCTGCTGTGTTTGTCCAGCCCCACACCTCTTTATCTCGGATTCTCCAGCATCTGCAGTACCTTTTATCTCTGTTAACCTTTCTTCTTGTCTACTCTATCTACCCTCTTTATAATATTATACCTTTAAAGCATGTCTACTGTCAATCTCTCAGCCGTGAGGAAAACTATCCCACCTGTCCAAACTTTTTTTTATGATCTGTTAAAATCTCCTCTGCACATACTGCATTGCTGGCGCATCTTTCCAATAACATGGTTCCACAGAATGACAGAAAATAGTCTAGCTCTGGCCTAAGTAACATTTTATGCAGGTTCAGTTCCTTGCTCTTCAGACCTGTCACATTGGTGGAAAACAAAACAAACTTTATTATGAAATATCGCATTTAGACAAGCATTCTTTGTAACGTTTTCTGTATTACAGTCTTGTATGACAAAATCATAACATATAAAGAGGGGTATTAATTAAATTTTCTCAGAACAATATATGTGCAAAACATGTGTAAAAGGGCTCTAAGTCAATGGTGGAAAACTTTGCAAATGTAATTACAGTGTACAAGTCACAAACAGATCTGTAGCCAGTGCCATGAAGAAAAGTGTTAGCAAACCATACTTCAGCAGAGAATGACAGGCAGAAAGACAATGAGAGAGAGAGAGAGAGAGAGAGACATGTGGATAAAGAAACATAAAGCCCTTACAGTCGAAATGTGGAAGGAGTCCATTCGACCCATTGTTTCCACATCAACTCTCTGAGGACCATCGCCCCTCGGCCAATCCCTGCATTTCGAATTGTTAATCAATCTATTTGACACATGCCTAGGCACTTCAACATGGCCTATCCACATTAACCTGCACATCTTTAGACTGTGTGAAGAAACTGGAGCATGTCGAGGAAGAACACAGGCACGGGGAGAATGTGCAAACTCTCCATGGACAGTAGCCCGAGAATGGAATCGAACCCTGATTTTGATGCTGTACGTAACAGCTGTAGCTGCAGTGAAGGAGAAGAAGACGCAGTCAGACACAGCAGCGAAGGAGGGGAAGAGACAGTCAGACAAAGAGAGATAGAGACAAAGCGAGAGAGAGAGAGAGAGCGAGAGAAAGAGAGTCTGACAGAGAACTGTGGACTGAAATGAGAAGGAAATTGATTGCATTGGCCCAACCAAAGTAAAGCGATCTGTTCGTATTCTTCATGCAATTTACGTCAATATCTGGGTGAAGAAATTGGGCAAAAGAGGACTGGTCATTGATTGCACAGAAAAATATCCTCTTTAAATAATTTGAACACGCACGGAATCCCAAAATAAGAACTAGTTTTGAGTCCCTAAGTTTTTAACAGCTCCACCAGTTGAAGAATGGGTAAAAGCTTTGAATCAGTTTTTGAAACAGAACCTTTTACCATCACCATCATACATTCACAAAGGAGAGAAAATAGGAGAGTGAAAGGAAAATTAGTAACCAACGTAAGAAATAGTTAACTGGGACGGTCCCAAGGTCGTCTCCTCAGAGCAGAAAATAAAGTTCTGACAGTCTTTAGTACACTCACTGATTTTTTTTAAAAACCATGATATACACTGCGTTTTTCTTTTATCGTTTCTGATTTTGGAGCTGTAAACTGCGAACTGAAGGTAGCATTTGCACTGAAGGCAGCAACGTCTGTTAAAAAAAAAGACCGAACGAGCTGTTGTTTTGTCCGTGGGTCGAGGCCTGGAAGTTAATTGTGCATTGGTTTACTTGAAGAAATGCGCCATGATATTTATGCATCATTCTGTCACGCCTTTGACATAGCGTGACAGAAGGATGCCTAACCATGCGGCTGATGATGTCAATGATAAGAATTGTCTCCAGGAAGTTTGATAGAGACCTTAGCCTCAAGAAGATGGCAGGTGTTGAATGGTTGCTGTGGCCTCTTGGAGGAGACTGTTAGCCTGAATGGGAGAGACCTGAGTTTGGAATGGGTTTCTAACCGTGTTTAGGAAGTCTAGCTAGTAATGTTAGAGCATGAAGATTTGAAGCATCCCTGCCTAATCTCCTATTATCAGAATTTAGAAGTTCAGAGAATAGGCACTTAGTTATGAGGCCAACTGAAGCTTCTAAAAGTGAAAAGTAAAGGGTGACATTTATAGACAGAAAATCAAAGTAGAAACAATCATCCATACATTTGGAACAACACATGATGGAAGTTACTGATGTGTCCTGGCCTGTTGTTTTGATTTTCTTTTTTGGTTTATTCTTTCAACTTTCTTTTTGTAAGTATATCAGTATATCAAGAAAAAAAAACACTACAAAAAGGAGAGACCCACTCAAGCACAAATCAAAGGAATTTATATGAGGATGCGCAGAAAGTTGGCGAGGTCCTTAATGACTAATTCACATCAGTATTCACTCAGATGAAGGATATGGATGATGGTAATTTTCATTGCTACTTTGGGGTATGCCGATACTAAGAAGGAGGAAGTGTTGTTCTTCTTGTATGGGCGGTAGAGGCAGAATATTCGTAACATTTAAGCAGTATTTACATGCACAGTTGCGATTCCAATGCAGAAGAGGCAACGGGTTAAGAGCTGCAAAATGGGGTTATAAAATTTAGGTATTTGCCTTTAACAGGGGAAGACACGATGCGCCAAAGGATTTTTTTCCCTGTGCGATGTACATTTATTACTCTGTGGCTCTAAGTTCGGACTGTTCATCATGGGAGAAGGAGGCTCAGAGATCTGGTAGAGGTTTTCAAAGCAATGAGAGTGCTGGACAGAGTAAATGAGAAGAAGCCATTCCCGCTCATCAATGGGACAAGAACAATACAATATAGATTTAATTGAATCATAGAAGAGAATCAAAGTGTGGAAGCAGGCAATTCAGCTAATCGAGAACACACAGATCCTTCGAAGAGCACCCCACCAAGACCTACCCCGGCTCTGTCTCTCTATCATCTCCATTTCCCTTGGCTAATCCAAGTAGCCCGTATATCCCTGGCAATTTAACATGGCCAATCCGCTTAGCCTGCACATCTTTGGACTCTGGGGGGAAACCAAAGCAGCAGTGGAAACCGAGACAGACACTTGATCTGTAAAATAAGCAATGATCAATGTAAATGCAAAATAAGCAGTGAGAATTTTGTTTTCTCACACAGCAGGAAGTTAGCACATGGTGGCCACTTGGTGGGAATCTGGGGAAGGAAAATTGAAATTCGTCAGTTTAGAGGACACTGGATATTCATTTTTGCTTTAAATGTGCAAGGTTGCGAGATTAAAGCACAATAATGGCACGAGATAATCACGATTGTTGAAGAGCTAGTGCAGACACGATGAGCGGATAACCTCATCACAAGCTGTATCACCATTGTGATTCAGTGATTCTGTGATATACAGACTAGTTTCAAATGTACAGTGCCAGTCTTTTCTGCTAGTACACGTTCGTTCTAACTGACTACACTTCAATCTCATTTATTCTGACATGCTGAAATTTTGTCTTACACGTTTGTGTACGTGTAACAAGATTACTGGAATCGTATTTGACGATTCAGGATTTAAGTTCTTAATATTTTTATGCGAGCTGGTGCTGCGAGCCTTGTGCTGACATGTGCTGTGTCTTGATCAAATCCTCAATAGGATCATACGGAGCCTTAATTCTAATTCGGAATTTACCTTTTTGTTCCATCGGTGACTTTAAATTTTAGGCACAAACAGGCGACAAACCCTGAGCGCAGATTTTACAACGGTGCAGGTATTTCCTGTTGATTCAACAGAAAGTCAAGACTTTCCAGAGATGGTTCTTTGGTTTGGCAGACTGACAACTGGTTTTCATACATTGAGCCTTCCATAAATTTTGTCTAATTACAAATTGTTATCCGGTTTAAAATTCGCTTTTGCATGCTTTCAGGCAGCTCGCCATGCCTCACCTGGTCAGTCCAATGAAGGAGGATGCCCAGCGTTTATGATAACAGTTAGTGTGTTCGTGTATTTCGCTTCTCTCTGAAAGATTGGATTTCATCAGATAATTGACATGTCGCCGTCTATGTTAACTTCCGCCATCTGCAATCCGACCCCACCACCAAAGACATTTTTCCCTCCCTACTCTTGTCTGCTTTCCCGAGGGACCTCTCTCTCCATGACTCCCTTGTCCGCTCCACACTCCCCTCCAGTCCCACCACACCCGGCACTTTTCCCTGCAACCGCAGGAAGTGCTACACCTGTCCCCACACCTCCTCCCTCACCCCCATCCCAGGCCCCAAGAAGACTTTCCACATCAAGCAG
>JAHRHZ010000255.1:362804-415074 GCA_024137785.1 Ginglymostoma cirratum
CCCTCACCCCCATCCCAGGCCCCAAGAAGACTTTCCACATCAAGCAGATGTTCACCTGCACATCTGCCAATGTGGTATACTACATCCGCTGTACCCTTTGTGGCTTTCTCTACATCGGGGAAACCAAGCAGAGGCTTGGGGATTGCTTTGCAGAACACCTGCGCTCAGTTCGCAACAAACAACTGCACCTCCCAGTCGCGAACCATTTCAACTCCCCCTCCCATTCCTCAGACAATCTGTCCATCCTGGGCCTCCTACAGTGCCACAATGATGCCACCCGAAGGCTGAAGGAACAGCAACTCATATTTAGCCTGGAACCCTGCAGCCCAATGGTATCAATGTGGATTTCACAAGCTTCAAAATCTCCCCTCCCCCAACCGCATCCCAAAACAAGCCCAGCTCGTCCCTACCTCCCTAACCTGTTCTTCCTCTCACCTATCCCCGCCTCCCACCTCAAGCCGCCCCCCAATCTCCTATCTACTAACCTCATCCCGCCCCCTTGACCTGTCTATCCTCCCTGGACTGACCTATCTCCTCCCTATCTCCCCACCTACACTCACCTTTACTGGCTCCATTCCAGCCTCTTTGACTTGTCTGTCTCCTCTCCACCTCTCCTTTCCTCTATACATCTTCTATCCGCCTCCCCCTCTCTCCCTATTTATTTCAGAACTCTCTTCTCCTCCCGCATTTCTGATGAAGGGTCTAGGCCTGAAACGTCAAGCTTTCCTGCTCCTATGATGCTGCTTGGCCTGCTGTGTTGATCCAGCCCCAAACCTTGTTGTCTCGGATTCTCCAGCATCTGCAGTTTCTATTATCTCCGATGTAATTCAGTCTTTCAGAGAGAAGTGAAATACACAAACGTACGAGGTCCTATCATAAACTGCTCATGATGCCCAGAATGAGTTCAACAACGTTGTAACTTTCAACCAAACATAGCGAACGCTGGAAAAGCACAGAATATCTCACCACATCTGGAGAAAGAAAGTCAATGACGGAGTACTCAACAAATGCTGGGATGGTGCAGCTCCAACAGATCTCAAGAAACTCAACCCCATCCAGAAAAAATGAGCATGCTTTATAGGCACCACATCCACACACACTTACTGCCTCTATTACCAACACTCAGTCGCAGCAGTGTGTACTTTGTTCAAAATGTGCTGCAGAAATTCACCAAAGCTCCTCAGACAGCACCTTTCAAACTTACTACTACTTCCATCTAAAGAATAAGGCTAGCAGATATGTGGGAACACCATGATATCCCATCTATAGCATTTATTATACTGACTTGGAAACATGTCACCATTCCTTCATTGATACTGGGTCAAGACCCCGGAAATCCCTTCCCTAACGACATTGTAGCTTTAAGTGCAGCATATAGACTGCAGCAATTAGAGAAGGCAGCTCATTACCAACTTCTCAAGGAGAAAATATTGATTGGCAATAAATGCTGGCCGAGTCAGTGATGACCAAATCTCATGATTGAATTTTAAATAGTAATGAGAAGTTGGCTGCAGGGAAATAGTTTGGAATGCAGAACGTGACCTCTGTTTCCTTTCAGAATTGACTACACCAGAAGATCTGACCCACTTTCTGCTCCACATGCTGTCAAGTGCAAAGAAAGAGTTTTATGACTTTCAAATTGGTCTGAAATTATCTCTAACCTTCTGTGAATTGCTGCACCTATTTCTAAGTAGAATTCATTCAGAAGTTACACGACACCACGTTATAGTCCAACAGGTTTATTTGAAATTACAGGCTTTCTGAGCATTGTTCTTTCGTTTGGTGAAGTCACCTGAGAAGGAACAGTACTTATAAAGCTTATGATTTCAAATAAATCTGCTGGACTATAACCTGGTGTCGACTGATTTCTGACCAAATCTAACACGGTACCTCCACATTATGTCCATGAGGTCATGTATCTATAATGACACTGGGGCAGTAACCCAAAGGCCCTGGGACTGAATTACTAACCACGCATGGCAGAAGGTGGAATTTCAAATCAATTAATTAAAACAAGCTTTAGTATCTAACCATGAATCAATTGTTTCAACAATCAATCTGATTCGCTCACTTTACTGAGGGAAGAAAATCTGCCATTCCAAGTAAGTCATGCACATTTCTAAATCTAGAACTAGAATAGTACAGCACTTGAATTGGAGCTGATCTCTCAATTTGCTAAGCAAACCATTCAGTGCGCGATCAATTAGGGTAGATTAAGCACGCTGGTTAAGCTGAAGAATTCTAATTCACAGCAAGAAATTGAATGAACAAACTATTGAGATTGTATATCTAATTGTTCTGCAATGAGCAGTTTACAAGGAAATGATATCCACTGGAAAGTTGATGGAGCATGCTAAGTTCTTACTGCATATAGAATTTCCATAGTCAAAACAAAGTAGGAGCCGAGTTAAGCTATTTGGTCAGACAATACAGCATAATCATTTAGTATGTTAAAGGAAAGGGTTTACACTGACAAGGTGTTTCAACTTTGTTTATATTAACTGGGATCACCTCAGTGTGAAAGTATTAGACACGAAAAAGGATTGGAATTTTTGAGTGTGTCCAGGAGATCATTTTGTGCCAGTATGAAGATGGTTGTACTGGAAATGAGCACTGTTCGACCTGACATGAGGAAATGAAACTGCTGAAGTTGTCGAAATGTCTGCGGGCGACCATTTGGTGATAGTGATCATAAATCTATGATTTTCAAAGTCATTGTGGAGAGGATTAAGTATAGTGCATAAATGTAAATGTATACATTGTGATTTCAATATCATTACCCAGGATTTGGCAAACATAGACCTGGAACAACTATTTGTCGGTAACTCTACTTTTGCAAAGTGGGATTCTTTTTTAAAAAAAGGTAGCACAATAAGAATTCATGGCCAGCGTGTTTCTCCAATTGTCGAGTGCACGACATACAAATCCAGGGACCCCTGGATGTCAAAAACTATCTAGATTTTTATAAAGAAAAAGACAGAACGAAATTTCAGGTGCAGCATATGAAGAATAAAACAGGACAGGCCTTAAAATCTATATGGAATGTAGAGGGGTTGTTTAAAAAAAAGCAGCTAAAAGGATAACTTTGGCAAATATGTTTAAGGAAATGATACTCACCCACCAACCCTGGCATTTTGTTAGAATGTTATGAGGAAGAGGTAAAGAGTGCTGCCTATTAGAGACTAAAGGAACAATCTGTTCGTCTAACCAGAGAACGTGGATGAGTTGTTAATGGAATACATCTTCGCAGCATTAAGGAATGGGAAAGAAATTTTGGCTGAGGATTTCAGTTGCAATGATAATGTTCCAGACCATCTTGAGATTAATAAGGAAGAGTTATTTGATGCTTGGCAGGTATAAAAGTGCATAAATCCTAGAATATGATGATACGTATCCAACAATACTGTATAAAGGAACAGGGGAGATTATCAGGGGCCTGGCGGAGAGAGTGAGCACCTTGCTGGCCCGAGGTGAGGTGTCAGATAACTGGAGGATAGCTAACGTTGTTCTATGATAAAGGCCGCAGGGATAGGCGAGGTAATAACAGACAGGTTAGTCTGAGGCCAGGGGAAGGGAAATTATTGGAAAACAATTTTGAAGGACAGGATGAATCAACACTTAGAAATGGGCCTATTGATCAGGGATCGTCGGCATTGACATGTTAGAAAGATCTTGTCTGATTAATTTAATTGATTCTTTTTGGGAAGAATTAACTTTTAATTAACTATATTTACAAGAGTAATGCAGTTGATGTGGTTCATATGGACGTCACTAAGGCCTTTGAGAATGTCTCACGTAGAAAGCTGGTCTAAAAGGGAACAGTCCATGGGATCTAAAGTAAGGTGGAAACTGGATTAAAAATTCGCTAGCCAATTGGAGGCAAGAGTGACGGTGGATGCTATTTTAATGATTGGAACTTATGACTAGTCATCTCCCATAGGCATCGTTGTTGGAATCTTGCCGTCTGTCATTTATTTACCACTTGGATATGAATTTGGAAAGTATAATTAGCAAGTTTTTAGATTAGGTAAAAATTGGTGGCATGAAAATTAGTGTTCTGATGGTAATTTGGGCAAAACAATAGCAAGTGGAATTTAATGCTGATAAGTGATTGGTTATGCATTTTGGGTGGTCTAATGAAGTAAGGACATATGCAATAAATGGTAAGTCCCTGAAGAAAATGGAGGAACAAAGCGACTTTGGTTTACAATACATACCTTCCTGCAAGTGTCTGCAGTGGTAGACAGCTTGCCGAAGAAGGCACACGGAATGTTCGACTTCACAAGACGGGTCACAGAACATAAGAGCAAATAAGTCTTGATCTTACCTTATTAAACACCATTTAGGCCACGGATGGAATACTGTGTACAGTTCTAGTCGCCACACTCTCAGTACTGGAGAGGCAATCTATTATGATTTTACCTGGGATGAAAAGTCTCAGTTATGAGGTGCGATTGTATTGGCAGTGTTTGCTTTCCTTGAGCAGAGGAAACTGATTGGGGATCTGATTGATGCATAGAAAATTAGGAGAGGTATAGACAGGACAGCTTGTAAGAATCTTTTCGTCATGGCTGACATGTCTATGACCAGCTAGCCAAAATTAAAAAAAAAGGGAGCATGTGGTTTAAAGGAGATCTAGGAAAATTGGTTTTGATTGAGAGAATGGAAGAAATACAGTGCACACTGCTTAAGATGGTGATGGAGGCAAGTGCTCTCACAACATTTAAGAAGCATCTGGATAGATGCTTAAAGTGCTAGGGAATAGTGGCCGATGGACCAAGTGCAAATTAGTGCAATTTGGTGTTTATTGGTCAACATAGTCATGGTGGATTGAAAGGTCTGTTTCCAAGCTGTATGTATGACTCCATGACACATGTGTCATCACCATTCTTAAATACTTGTTTTTATTATTTTAAGAGTTTTGCCTTTTCAACCTCGCCCCTCGACTGAGGTGTGGTGATCCTCTGGTTAAATTCACCATCAGTTTTCGCTTATATGTCGTCTTTCTCTCTCATAAGAGAGCAGATAGATTAGCCTCTGGGACTTTACCTGTTACTTTTAATTTCCACATTTTTCATGGACATGCTTTCGTGACGCGAAATCTATGCATCCCATATTGAATGTACTCAATGTCAGTCCCATGTGGTTGAGAATACTACTGGCTCACTAACGTCTTAGTTAAGAAAGCTCTCATCACCTCTGGCCGAAACAACGTACCCCACACCCCAAGACCGTAATCATCATATTTTGGGATATTCCAAGCCAGGTGGAACATCAAATCTCCACCTATATGTCCAGGCCGATCATAATTAGATACTCTCAAATTCTTCCAAACACGATATTTCACCTGTGGTCTCTGCAACGTCCTGTGCAGGCACTGTAAATAAAACCTTTCTGTTGTACTGAAGATCTTTGTAAATGAAGAACAACTTGTCACTTGCCTTTCTATCTCGCACCTGCTATTGTGCTTTCAGCTACCGGTGTACAAGGTCATCTCCACCGCTTTGTTCCTCACGACTTCCCAAATTTTAAATACTTAAATGATATTATGATATTCTGTTATCTTACTTTCCTCCAATGTCGCTAACATTATAATATTTAGAATAAGAATACACCTTTCATGCATTACTCACTGACAGCTTGTCTAGAAGACCTTGTATCCTTTTTGCATGATATTCATCGGCAAACCTGGCAATATCACACTTGATTCCCCTATCCAAAATCGTTGATTTATCTTGTGAATAGCTGAGGCCCGAACAGCTGACTTCTCAGGTACCCCACTTATCACCACTGTTCACTGAAAATACGTTATTTCTCCGTCTGTGAATTAATTCCTAGTACTGGTCAGTAAACTACTTGAGTTCGTGTGAACTTTAATTTTGAACACCACACTGTCATGTAGGATTTTATCAAAAGCATTCTAAAATCAATTGACATCACGTGGATCAGTATTCCTACATGTAATATAATAGCTGCCGCCTCTAAAATTGTAGAATTCACAATCATGACTCCCCTTCCATAAATCCAAGTTGTCTTTGCCTCTGTTGACAATTTTCAACCTTCCTGTTAACAAATTATTTATAGTTGACAGGAGCACCATCCTAATACTACATTTATTTCTACAACCCTTACATTCCTGTTTCTTCTTTCCTCAACGTTACAACATTTGGGTCATATTTTTACTCTCAATTTGACTCATTTTCTCAGAATCTGCAAAACGTTGGAATATGGCAGATCAAAAAATCAACTGAATGTATTGCCACCTCCCGTTGCACCTATAAACGCAAATTATCAGGCCGGAACGATTGATTAATTTTCAGTTGCATTTATATACCGCAAATATACAAACACATGGTGCCATGATGTCAACCCTTGGAGGCTTTATTGCTAAAATGTTGAAATGGATATTGAAGAGAATCAGTTCGCACAGTGGTAGTAGAGGTTGTGGGAATCACAATCGAAAATAAAGTTAAAAACAGAATTGCGAGGATCTACTTAAGTTCAATTGGAAAGTTTGTTGAAGAGTTAACATTTCCAGAATGATTGAAAGCTGAAATTAAAATAAAAGCAAATAAAGGAGGAAGTCAATAAGCCTGACAGCATCAGAGGAGAAAGAAAGAGAGTTGATGTTTCGAGCCCAATATGACTGTACAGGACAATGATAGCTTTTATACTGTGGACAGTATGGGGAAGAGGACCGAATGGAACAGGTGGTGAGCGTGCCCAGAACAAAAGACAAAGGGGCTGGTATCTCTGGTAAATGAAAGAGTTAAGATGCAGAATGAGTGTTAATGATTGGTATGATGAGATGAAAATTGGTCTGCTGTGCTGAGACCAAGGTCAACAGGATACAAATACGCAAATAAGAAGGGGGTGAATTGAAATCCAAAGGAAGGATATTGGTTCTGCTCTTAAGTCTTTGACTCCATTTTGAGTCCTGAAGAGCGCAAATTTCAGAACAGGAGACTGAGAAGTTCTTTTAGCTGCTTCACGTGTAGTTGAATTGCATGGCGTTTTCAAAGAACCTGAGACCTGTAACTTCCTATTGTTGTGTGATTGTATGATAAAGATTCCACAGTTGGGAATCGCTTCCAAATCAAAATATGAAACTTCATTGATTTATAAATATAAGCTACTGTTTGGAAACATGTTTAATTATAACCTATAATGGTCACATCACTTCTCATTGGTGTAGAAGCCAAAAGTTTATTTCACAGTGTCGACACATTAAAATCTATTGGTCGATGGAAAGACACATAGGCCTCTGGCCAAACCGCGGCAAAGAAACTAACTCCAAGAGGAGTCAAGGAGCCAGTTGATACGTTAACTGTTGTTCAGTATCTGTGAAACAGCACACAGCCAATTTCAGATTTCACCTGATACCAGCAGTTTAGACGATATTGGTAACACTCCCGAACTTACTTCTTCTGCAACTGATGAACTGTGAGTCTATTAAATACATTCCCTTAACTATTGATAGGACAATCATTGCTTAGATATAAGTCAGAATAACACAATGATCAGTCTGTATGAGAGAAAATATTGCTATGGCTTGGAACAACAATTATATTCTTTTTGTCTTTCTCTGACTGTTTTTGCAACAGTTTATGCGACTTTGGTGCATCGCACCGATCAACTCCCCAGTCCTTGCACTTTATTCATGCCTTCTGTGCAGCCAGCAGAGTTGAAAACTTACTGAGACCATACGAGTCTGCTGGAAACTGTGTCTGTCGCTGTTTTAACAGTGCTTGGAGTGGGGAAACCTGTTGAACAATATCTACTTAATTTATTTCTCATTATTTGGAAGAGCATATATCAGAAATTGATTTTCTTTTGAATTTCTGGAATCTTGGTTTGGCATTAATTTTGATTAGCATTTCTGCTCTATAGATTCCACCAACACTTTCTAGATAGTGGTGCATTTCTACCACGCCATTCACATCCTCAGTGAAACAAACACGCTGTGTGCCAAATTGATATTTTTTTCTGTGGAGACAATTCTGCACTTTTGGAAAAATAATAGACAATTTAGCCGGGGAAAAGTGAGACAATCGTCACTGCCATAAGGGGCACAATCAGCTGTTCATCTAGGAAAAATGGAAGAGTCACTGAACCCGAGAAATTAACTTTGCTTTCCGTCCACGAATTTTGCCAGGCCTCTAGAGTTTTCCTGTTAATTTATGTTTTTATTTCTGATTTCCAGTATCCACAGTTTTTCATTTAAACTTTTTTTTTGTCAGCTGTTTCTCTTATTCTCTAAATTAGATGGGAACTTTGTTGCTGCCAACTGCAGTACCAATAAAACCTTGGCCTGTATTGGAACAGTTGCTGCTGAAAGTTCTGTCGAATTATCGGGTCAGCATAGTTTCCAAAATATATATGTTTTTCGTTTTACTTTTCAATTAAGTACTTTGTTCATAAAATAGTTTATATGCATACATGCTCACTGAAGCTGGTCACTTCTTTACAGTTACATATGAAAGAACAAACAATTATTGGAGTTTGATGGTATCCAGCAAACAAACCAGACAATTTCTTATCTATGGAAGATTATATATACATATTTTTGAGGAATCATGAGCGTCCAATAACTTGACGGACCCCAATTTGACTTTAGCAGAAAGACCTCAAGCTGTGGTCTTCCCCACTGCACCTTGGTGGCAACTGTCCCAAGCTTTAGTGCATCTCTCAACACATAGTACTGGGCCTTGGAGTTTTAATCGAGGTCCACGCCTTGCTCAGGAAGATCAACCGGTTTGGTGCTTACCAAAGGGCATCATTTATCGAGGTGATGGCCCTCCAGACACAGTCAATGTTTGTCTAGGTAAGCCCTGGGGAACGGATCATATAGCAGAGTCCTACGTCATGGAACTTGTTGGGACGAACTTCGACAAAATCATTGCATCTTTCTCGAGACATGTTTTGAAAAAAACACACTTCAGTGGTAGACGTGTGACAGTCTCATGCCCCGCCCCCCACACTTCGAGAGCAGCCGACCAGGCATAAATAAAGGATCAGATAGGTCCTAATCTCCAGCAGCTCAGCGATGTATTGGTGTTTGTTAGATGAGGAGGCAGTCTCCCAAATGACTTGGACAGTCTGCTCGGGAACAACACGGCAGAATCCATCCTCTCCTTTTCCCGCAGGGTCTCAAGGGCACTAAAAGTACACACTACACTGTGTACCGTGCTTTTCATTCAGTGTTGAGCTTATGTGCAAACCGCTGGAAATGCCTTTCTGAGTCTGGACAATTCTGCTGCAAATTGAAACAGGGCTGAGAATGTTATCATTTTCCTGAGGTTTCAAAGTTAATGCTTCTAAAATTTAAATCCGTTTTAAACATATTTCCTGCTCTGTCACGAGAGTTGTGCCAAGCTTAGTTTTGGAGATAATTTGAATAGACATATCACGGCAGCTTACTCAACCTGTCTTATATTAATTACTTTTAATTTCCCACAATATTATCACTTAAGGCAAGCAAAAAAGGAAAGCAACTGTCAACCTTGTTAAGAAAATCTAAACAGTGGAAGGATTTTGTGTTACCTTTGGGTGTACTGGATTCTGGGCGATCAGCGAACACGGTGTCTGTAAGACACCAGTTGATTGAACTTAAGCTCACACGTGGATATTCCTTTTAGATTTTACTTACAGCATTGGTCACTTGACCACGGTACGAGATAATTCATGGAACTTTCAATTTGAGTCACTTGTCCTGTATTCACGACTTGTATAAACATGTTGATGCAGAACTGATGTTTATATAAATTTTGGTTCATACCTTAATTTTATTCAAATGAACCCTTCCGAAAACCATACCACTGAAATATTCAAATTGAAGTATTTGCTTAATTTATTCTTAATAATGAATGTTTAGTGGTGACAATTAATACTAGTACCAGATTCCTTACACTCTTTCTCTATTCGTTCAAAAACATGGGGGTGGCGGAATTGTCCAGTGACACTGAAAATCCATTAGTGGTGGTGATCTGAACTCATGGACCTTTGCATTCCTTTGACGCCAAGTACATCACAATACGTTAGGAAGAGAATAACTTGGGGTGGCATGGTGGCTCAGTGGTCAGCACTGCTACCTCACAGCGCCAGGGACCCGGGTTCCATTCCAGCCGCAGGCATCTCTCTGTGTGGGGTTTGCACATTCTCCCCGTGCCTGAGTGGGTTTCCTCCCACAGTCCAAAGGTGTGCAGTTTAGGTGGATTGGCCATGTTAAATTGCCTGTAGTGTTCAAGGAAGTGGGGGTGGGTCTGGGTGGGATGCTGAGGTTCAGTGTGGACTTGTTGGGCCAAAGGGCCTATTTCCACACTGTAGGGATTCTGTGATAACAGAATCTTGATCAGGCATTAGTCAAGGAACATTGATGTCGTTTAAACCAGGATGGCATCTTACAGGTGTTGATATTTCCATTTGCAGGTGATGTGATTACTTTTTTGTTAGGTTGTGTGAAGGAGTTTAGCTGAGTCGTTACAATTAACTCTGATAGTGCCACATCTGTGGTTGAACATCGGTCGTGGATGCATTAGGTTCTTTTTTTAACCCAATGGTTGCATTATCAATAAAGCCGTTTTATTTTTCATCTCAGGTGCCGTCCAACTTTTGAAATTTTGTTTCAGTTTAATGCGGCAGGTAAGGAGCATTTCTGTGTTTAAGCGGGATTGTATATTGTTGATAGTGAGCACGTTTTGGAAGTCAGCCGGTGCATTTTTGCAGTAAATCCAGCAGCTGTTGTGCAGTTATAGCGAAAGAATAGATATCCGAGTCCACATTCTGGCAAATGTCACTGGGTAGTACATTAACAACATTCGAGATGGAGAGATATCTTGCTTTGCGTTAAATATGGTTTCTCTCTTCTTTTCAAAATTTACTTCTATTTACTCAGCATCAAGTAATAGTCAATGAGAGATGAAGACTTCTTTCTCATTCACCTTCTGCTGGAAAATACATGTATTTCAGGTTTTTGGGCCATAACTTCATTTAATTTTTCACAATTAATAACCTGCTCCTGTTTGTTTTACTTATTCTCTGCCAACAGCAGTTAAATTATTTGCGGTCAATTGAATTTTCCGCGAGTAGAATTTTTTTCCTTGCATTTTTCCATGATAGTTCTGTGAATATTAACTGTTGAAGTGCCAGATTTCCCAATTTTGTGGGTTATTTTCATTAAGCATATCATAGAGTTTAAACCAGCCTTTCGAGAATGAAATGTCAGGGACAGAGTTACTAATGCCTGCAGAGTTGTTCAATTTATTTCCACCCCATATGCTGCCATAATTGAAAGTTACTGCATTTTATATCTAAAAGATTGAATTTGTAACAATCTTCTTTGAATTATGCTTGCTGTCTGTTGTGTCGGAAAACCGATGACAGGAGATAAAAGCAAAACAAAAGACAAGCATAGCAGCATTTTTTTACTTTGCTAGAAGACCACGTTTCAAATTGTAGAAATTTGGATACGTTAAAAACTATTTCATAAACTTTTTGGTATATGAAAGAAGGAGTTTGATTCAAATACATTAGCATAGATTTTGTAGAGTATGGATTACAGCCTTGTGGCTTAAACAAACATAGAGAACGTGGGAGAAACTCAGCAAGTCTGGCAACATCTAAGAAGCAATTAAGTGAGTTAACAGTTCGACTCTGGTATGAGTATTCCTCAGAACTGAAGAACAAGAAAAAAAAGTGTCACCCTAGACTCGAACCTTAACATTATTTCTCTCTCTGCATATGCTGCTAGGCCTGCTTTGGTTTCTCCAGCTTTCTCTATATTTGTTTCAGATTTCCAACGTCCGCATTATTTTGCCTTTAGCCTGATGTCTTATTTGTTTTGCTTTACTCCTGTGAAGGGATTTGTATTGTTGTACTAGACAAAATTTGCGATCAGAGAGAGAAATCATGAAATACTAGAGGCGATTTAATTTGAAAACTTTCAGTTCAACAGGGTCCTGACTGGGGACCAATGCAAGAATAAATCCTCATAGAAAAGGAAGTTTTAACAATAATTGAAATAAAGTTTCCTGAGTTTATTTTGTGAATCTACAAGATCAGGGGTATTTAGTTAGAATCCTGCGAATAATTAAAACTAAGAGAGTCTAACCTTTCATGTGAACAAGAAAAAGACTTCTCAGTTCATAGAAAGAGAAGTGAGAAGGTGCCACTAAGAGAAGCCAACAGTTTTGATAGAGAAAGAAAATTTACCTGGATTTGGATTTCTTGTCCATTATTTTGTTTCATCAAGTGCTTTCCAATCTTTCAAGTTGAGAAACGGATAACCACATTGGTGACTTTTATCCAATTTTATTAATTTAGAAATAACAATATTCATGGATCAGATGACAAATAACGTGATAGTGAACAGCTTTATTCATTACTTTGATGAAGTTTTGTGTTAAATAGTTAGAGAAGTATATCAAATATGAACTTGGAAGTTGCATAAACTATTTCAGTATTAACCTTGACTTCTTAATCCACTGTTTCTCTTTTATACATACATCTGCCAAGAACAATCAAATGGGAGAAACATTTTCAGGAAGCAATGTTCAACTCATTCATTTTTTCTTCTTTTTTATGACTTGAATTCTTTATTCCCGAAATTATTCTATCCCTCGGTTATAACGTAAAATCTTCGGGGATTACTTAAAATCCATTTTTTACTTTCTCTTATTCATGAGGGAAATCATATAAAACCACAGGTGAATAAATTATCTATTTTATTTTTTTTGTCGACATATGTTCAATGCTAATTCCCATTCCGAAAATAACAACTGTTCTGCATTTCTGTTAGTGTCAGTAATTTGTTTCTTTATAGTCCCCATCTCGAGCAACATTTAATTGAATTTCGAAGATTTCCGTCAAATTGAGATGAATTTTTGAAATTAAATAAATGCTAGAAATTTTAAGAAAACGTTGTGCCTTTCCCTCTCACCTTATTCCACATTGAACATTATGTATCCTGCAATGTAACAACAGAAATGTCACGTGAAACTGAAAATGTTTAACAAGTAAGTCAAGTAGACATACATGTTCCAAAAGAAAAAAAAAAATTCTGTGACAACATACCATCAGTTATATTGCATCAGTTATATTGTAACAGCATTCCAATCAGTGACAGCGTTCAAAATGATGCCACTGATCTGACGTTGATCTGTTGTATTACAAACCTGTTCAGTTAGTAAAGAACATGAAAAGTTTGTCATGTTACAGTAAAGTCAACAGCTTATCTTGTACAATCTCATACAATGTGTTTGAAAACATAATTAATGTCGTTTCTGTCTCCTTGTTTCTATTAAATCAAAAGAGCTCTTGCCATGTTAAGTATGTTGTACGTATGTAACAGTATATAAAGTAATGCATTCAAATTCAAACAAACATATCAAATGTTCAGTAGGATATGGGGAAAAAAAGCAAAAAAAAAAGCATATGTTGGGTGGTTTAAGTAATTATGAAAAGAGTATAGGCAGAGAGAGGGGATAGGCTCAAATTTTATCAGGATGAATGAGGCCAATAACCCAGTGAATGCACCAGACTGCAAGACACTTTTTAGATTTTTGCTGTTCATTTTTCATGACTACATTAGAAACCAAAGCAAGAAAATAGTCCTCATCTGCTTCAAGAAGACCACTATCAAGAAGACACATCCAGTGTGCCTTAAGGACTACTGCCCAGTAGCTCTGACTTCAATAATCATGAAGTGCTTCTAGAGGCTGTTCATGGCCAATATCAGCTTCGGTCTCCCAACCTACCTCGTATTTGTAAAACTTGCCTACCGACATAACAGGTCCACAGAGAATGCCATATCCCTAAGTCTGCACTCGCCCCGGAACATCTGTACAGCAATGACACCTACGTCAGACTCCAGCTCGTTGACTGTAACACCACCTTCAAAATCATTATCCACTCCATAGTGATCTTGAAGCTGAGTGACCTTGGTCTCAGCTCTGCCCGCTGCAAATGGATCCTCAGCTTTCTAATCCATAGACCCAAGTAAGGATAGGTAACTGGATCTCTTCCAAAATATCATTCAACACTGGAGTCCCCAAGGATGAGTCCTCAGCCCCCTACTGAACTCCTTGTACACTTATATGACAGTGTTGCCAAATTCCAAATGAACAGCCTCTACAAATTCACTGACGACACCACCGCAGTGAGACGGATATCTAATAACAACAAGTCAAAATACAGAAAGGAAACAGAGGCTTGGTGATGTGGTGCAATGAAAACAATCTGTCTCTCAACGTTGATCGACTAAAAGTCTTAAAGTACTGAAATCTTGTGATGGGAGCTGTTTGCTTTGACCGATGTGTAATATTAATGCCCTCTACATGGAACATAATAATGTTTACTAAGTCGGCAGTGCAGCATTGAGCAGAACAATCAGTAATTTTGTGAAACCTTCACATTGCCAACACATGGGTCCAAAGAGGCTCACGAAATACCCCAGAGCATGGAGTTGCGCCTGTCTGTGTGAAAGTGATTCGGTTAAATTTAGAAAGGCAATGACAATATATGTTTGCTGCAGAAATTATTTTTCCTGTTCTTTAAGAATTGTGTGAAATGATGATTACACCTACAAATATTATTTATTTAGTTAAGGTAATGATAATTATTAATCGAAGTTTGTTGCATCTGGTAATTTATTCATCAGTAGTGAAATGATTCCTTGCAGACTTGTCGACACTCGGGCCAATAGGAGAGGTAAACATGTATTATTTTCACATGGAGTGCAGTTCGTATATCTGGGTATATCTGTTCAAACATGAAGTTTTGGTGATAATCTCCCTGGATTAATGTTCATGTGTTAATCAGCCGTCTGTTTATAAGTAAAAAGGATGCATTGGGGTTAAAGGTTTCTATTTCCAGAATTCCTGGAAAATAGAATGTGAAGGGTCATTTTACACTCGCACCGCTGTTCTGCAGTAGAGAGACAGTGAATGGGGTTCCCTGGAGAGGAGTGTGTGAAGGATTAGCTTCGACTCACACAGCCTTTTTCAGATTGGGAGACAGTGAATGTAGACAGTGTGAAAGATGAGTTACACACACAGTGCTGCTGTTGGAACATAGAAAAATTATTTCACTCACTAATTAGTGTTGACATCGTGCTCACATGTTCTTACATCCCACAATATTTCTGGCTGTGATAGCCGAAAATACCGTTTCATTTTCTGATGTTCCCAGTGCATGGTTTCTCGCTATTCAGTGTTCTGCACAATGAACAGGAGACTATTCTGACATCACCCCCTCAGCTTTCGTGAAGTTAAGATACTTTCTGAACATCTGTATGAACGGGTGCATCTCCAGAAAATTTCAGGAAGCTTAGCAACATCAAGGAAAAAGATTGATTGGCACCAAATCAAAAAACAGTAACTCTCTTCACCATCGAAAATCAGTAGCAGCAATAGTGTGCACTATCTACAAGATGCCTGCAGAAATTTACAAAAGGTCATAAGACAGAGCTTTCCAAACCTGCTACCACTTTCATCTTCCCGGACAAGATCAAAAAATACATGGGAGCACCACCATTTAAAAATTCCCCTCCAAGACACTCATCATTCTCTTTTGAAAATATATCACCGTTCCTTCAGTGTCAGTGGGTCAAAATGCTGGAAATCCTTTGATAAGGGCATAGTGGGTCTATGCAGCACATGGATTGTAGAAGCTCATAAAAGCAGTTCACCACCAACTTCCTAATGTGAAAAATATGGACAGACAATAAAGCCTGGCAATCAACATCGCTCACATCCCATAAATGAATGATAAATATCTTCTCATGCTGGCCAGTCTAGAGTAATTTTTCCTGCTCTTTCACTATATATAATACGTTTTCTGATTTATATTGTGGAGAAGTGCGTTTGTTCCATCCTCTCGCTCCCATTGCTTGTGAACAGAGCAAGTGGGCTGTGGTTGGAGCTTTCATGCTTATGCATTCTTAACATTGATTGCCATTTCTGTATCTTACAGCGAGATTGAGGCTTGAAAATGGGACAGTCCTTGTGCTGGCCGAGTGAACATTCACTACAAGGGACTCTGGGGGTCTGTGAATGATTTAGGCTGGGATCTGCAAGATGCTACTGTTGTTTGTCGGGAGATGAACTGTGGGACCGCCGTCTCTACCCCAGGTGGGGCTTACTTTGGAAAAGGTTCCGGAACCATTGTGACCTGGGGTTTTGGGTGCAGTGGGACTAAATGCGGCCTGGGTGTTCGTCAATCAGGGATTTGGGACCATTTCTTCTGGTCACATGACAGTGATGCTGGTGTCATCTGTTCCGGTAAAAACCTCCTGCTGTCTCTGTGTACTTATATCAGTATTGTATGAAAACAGAAAATGATATGGTAACAGAACGTCAACTGTCCAATGATTAATAACATTATAAAATTGGAATCACCAAGTTTTTGGGACTCATGATGTAAGGTGTTGAATATTTTAAGGTAATGGAAGAGGTGATTACTTGTTACTGTTTATGCTCCAGTGAAAAAGGCAAGACAGGTGTCCATTGTGATTTCACTTGAGCCACATTGAGAAAGCTGTGCCACTGGAACTATCACATATGCACCTTAACGAATAACGAGATTCGACATTGTGTTGGCTGGCAGAATGACATGGTGCCATTTACCTGCAGGATGAACGTCTCTGTCGCTCAGACCAGCTGATGGTCTGGGGGTGAACATAAATGAGGTCGACAGGGAACGAAATCCGCACTGAGTGATAAAACTTTTCGCACACAAATGTGCCAGATCTTTAGTTAATCAGATGAATGTTTATCAGTAAATAATGTGAGTTATTGCTGATGCAGTTTGTTATGATTCAGTGCTTTTCTTTTCAGAACATATTGTTCCGAGGTTGGTACCTGGAAATTCCCAATGCATTGGTAGACTTGAGATCCAGGTCGGCAACACCTGGAAAACAGTACGTGGTCTTCACTGGGATTTGAAAAAACTTCCATGTGGGCTGTGAACAGCTTCACTGTGGAGTGGCCATAACTGTTTCAAGCTCTGCTCATTCTGGAGGCGGTACTGCACTCATGGGTAATGAGGTCTTTAAATGTATAGGCAATGAGACTCAGTTGCAGAAGTGCCCCTGGTCTTCAGACAGTCACCAGGATTGCACTGGACACAACAATGTCACCTTGATCTGCTCTGGTGAGTACAAACTGAATAATAAAAAAGACACGTTTCGTTTTAGTGCTTGCAAAATTTATGGCACTGGCATTCCTGACATTGCTCTGACAGTGTCAAATCTAAACTAAACCTTACAGTTTCTAACGTAGTCATGCACTAATTGAAAAATGGCGAAATATACTTGCAATTATTGGAAATTAAATACTTCCAGATGTTTATACTTACATTGAAATGAGATTTCTTCAAGTTTAGATTACATAGATTGTACTAAAGTAAATAATTCACGATTGTATTACTCACTGGTCAATGTAGATACATTAAATTGAATATTGGACAACTAAATTTAAGACTCATCATTAGTATTTTTTGTTAAACTCCCTGCAACAGTTGTACATTTGAACAAAGTTTCCAAACTGTTTGAAATGATTAAAAATTACTCTTTCCAATAAATTCTTCAGCAACAATTCCAGTTCACAATAACTCGTCATCTGGCATGTATCATCATGGGGGTCATATGTTCTCCAATCGTAGTCTGTACCTGACATGACATCCAAGATTATCCTTTTGGTTCCTTTGCCTTTCGTATTAGTTTGAATTTATCTTGCCTGAATACTAGTGTATACTTTACAATAGTATCTACATTGCCAGTTGTCTGATTCACTATCATTCTAATATGCACCACACGTCTTGCCCAAACTGTAACATTTTTGCTCCTTACTCATTCGACGACGAATCAATGGGAGCTGTTTTCTTTCTTGCCTTCTTCAAGCTAGTCATATTCTCGTACATCTCTACCTGCTCCAGCTGCATTGTTTCAAGATGAACCACAGTCAATTCAATACAGCCTTGTCAAAAATAGAAACCTGTTTGTATTTCTATTTGAGTATCGCTCATCTTTAGGTCCTCAAGCACCGAGAAACACTTTGTGAATTATGTGTGGCATGTCATTGTACAGAATGTTTTTCGAATGGCCAGAACATAACTAGATAAAAATCATAACTTTTCTGCTTCTGCATTAATTATTGTTATTTACAAGTTTAAGTTTAAGGTACATTGTTGATTACTCTGCCAGGTTTTCCGTCAACTTTAAGCATCTCAGCTCTTGAAACACTAGGCCCTTTTGTCTAAGCGCTCTTATTCAAAAAGTGAAAATGTGAAAATGTTGCTCGTCATTTTCCAGACTCCCAAAATATACTTACTGACACGTCTTTTTAAGTTTCATTTGCCAATTGTCTATGCGTTCTGCAGTCCTTTGTATGGCCTAATGAAGTTGCTAAATGCAATAATTCATGGTTTGAATACATTGTGTCTGGCACCATGAGCTAATTTTGAAATGTTACCCTTCGTCATAATGCAAAGATGGGGAACTCCATGCTCCATTCTGCTAATGGCCCAAACCCCAACTTATAACTGTTTTCTTTACTACATATAAATAAGTTGTAATGAAACCTCCTTTATCGATTTCTGACGATTTTGCACAATTTGCTTACTAATAATTTTCCAAAATATTTAATTGATTGAAGTGAAATAATTAAAGAAAACACACACGAAGCAGAAGGAAACACAACCCAGATTCTGACTGGGCACAAGTGGAGAATAAATATTGAAATTGGGACGATTGCATATCACAGCCAGCATCTATACACTGTTTTGGAATTGGTCACCAGATGCTCTGCATTTGAACATTGCAAATATCTCGAATATCTAAATTTTATAAACTCGTTTGTTGCTCACGTTTAAGTAGATTATCTTCATAATGTAAATATTCTTAACCTTTGCCATTGTAGTCGCACTGCACTGCAGCACCTCTGAAGGGGTCGGTTAGCTCAGTTGTCCGAACGGCGGGATGTGCTGCACAATAATTCCAACAGCTTGGTTCATTAGCGCGGCAATCTAAAGTTGCCTTGTAAGTTCTAACATTCTTAGCTCGCCCCTCCCTCACCTGACGAGTGGAGGTCATCTGGTGAAATCACGACCGGTCATCTCTCTCTAAAGGGAGAGTAACCACATGTTCAACTCCTATGAGGAATTATCCGAACAGCCACAAATGGCTCTCTAGAAATTGCACGCTTTATTAATACTTTTTAAATATGTTGACATCTCATTGGGACGAGGATGTTTTTAAAAGAAAAACATGCTTTCTGTTAGCAGTGATGACACTGAGTGAAATTCTCAGATCTTCAATAATCTAATAGCCTTTTTATTCTGTCACAAGAGGTTTGGACATCATAAACTCACATTGGAACAGACGCAAGCAGTTTTAATTTTTCTCAGAATGTGATAGATTTTATAAACCCCCTCATGATAATTAGATACAGAATTAGTTCTCATTTTAGTCAAGAGGAGACTTTTCATAAGATGATTGAGTTTGGTTTATGTGTAAGGATTGAAGGGGCAGACATTAAAATGGAGTACGGAAGACGCCTTCTCAGCCATGCACTTATTCATTTTTCACTTATTCTTGAAGGAGTAAATTCATACTCAGGTATCTGAGTTCTTAACCTAGAAAAAGAACCATATTTATACAGCTCATGTAATTTAACCAGTATAATAACCAACAACGTTTGGAGTCAGATGGGGAGGGAGAGTATGTACAATCACAACGATTATGCTGTGGAACTCAATATTAACACCAGAAAATTTACACACATGGGAACACCGCAGGAAAGAGGGGAATCCATTTTCAGATGCAACTCGTGTGATGCATTACAATGACTCATGTAATGATGCCGATGACAATTCTTGTAGATTGAAAGAGTTTGTTACCAAATTGACGACCAATTTACATGAGCAGATATTGCAGGAGAAACTCAGCCGGTCTGGTAGCAGATGTGGAGAGAAATCTGAGTCAACGTTTCAAATCCAGTGGCCCTTGTTCAGATCTGTGCTCTAAAATCGCTGATTAGCGTGCAATCATTGCACTGACTCTTGTGCAGTGTGGAGAAAAGATGTAAAAAGACATGTCACTGATCTTCCGCATGCAAGTAAAGTTGGCCTGGCAAGAAGTAGGCTATTGGGAAATCCTTTTCGACTTGCGCAGGATATCACCGGGAAATGATGTCTTTGGATATCTGCAACATTTTATTTAGATGGGGATATGTGTTTGACAGTACCATAATTAAATTAACTGAAACTAGTTATGGATAAGTGTTTTCAAATCCAATATGTTTTATTGAAATGTGCAAACGAGGAGACAGTTTGTGAACATAGGTTGGGGCATGAGCATGAGAAATGAATGCACTCAGATTTTAGTGAAACTATGGTGGATGTGATTCTGTTTGGGGAGAAATGGTTGGATATATTGGCAACATATCTGGAGATTTCACTATCAGAAAAGAAAATTACAAAAACAAAGAGATTGTGTGTATTGAGTAAAATCCTCACAAACGTTGCCTGTAACAAAGTATTCAATTCGGCATGATGGATTGAAACATTGCAATTCCCTGTTTTGATTTCCATCGGACCCCTTTCCAAAAAACCACCATGGGTTGTTGATAAATCATTTCATTTCGCCATGGCTTATTATTAACAGCTCATATTGCCGCATGCCTATCTCAAATGATTTGCAAACAGCTGGGTTGTGGAAATGCATTGGACATGACACTTCCTTCCTCCTACGGACCGGGCTCAGGGCTAGTTTGGCTGCAAGATGTGAAGTGTTCTGGAAATGAATCATTTCTCTGGGAATGTCCTTCAGCACAAATTGGTGAGCAAGGCGACTGTTCTCATAGAGAAGCTGTGAGAATTATGTGCTCATGTGAAACAATTCTCACTCTTTTATTCACCAATAATGTTGTGTACAAAACTTCATGCGCACTGCTGAATAGTGAATTAGGGAGTACGTGCAGCAGAGGCAGCAACTTAACACAATGTTCTATGTTATGCCCATGCTGCATTGAACGATTGGAAATATTACTTCACTTAAATAGTCCTTCTATGAATATATCACGTTATCAAATACACGCCTAGCTACGCATAAAGACATTATTCATGGTCCATTACCAATATGCTGGGTGAAGTGAGTATTCTCCAAAATATACAAAAGAATTTACTCATAAGAAACTGTTATTTATGATCTTTAGTTTTGTACGCAGCCATTAGAATTGTGATTCCTGTCCGTGTATCCCTCATCTCCATGCTGCTGTATATCGGATCGAATTTTAGTTTATGACGAGTCTATGTCCTCTAGTCCTTTATGACCGATTTCGCCACCTTAGATTTAGCTGAGTTGAAATGTTATTATCCGTTGGGCGCCCAAACTGCCCATTGATTAATGTGTATTTGTCTTTTGCGTGATCTTCCTGAACTGAAACTATATTCCATAACTTGTTGTTTATCAGAATGTTTGAAATTGTCCTGGGGTTGGCAAATCTAAATTGTTTACCCCTATATTAAACCACCAAGACGTCAATCTGAATTCCAGTAGATCACTTTCGGTTTGCTGTCAGGTTCTTCTCTGTATAACTTCTTTCAAGATTCTCCTAGCATCTTGCTGAATGTCTTTTGAAACAGCATGAACGATGTATCTTCTTCCCTGCTTCTACTTTATATGCCTTTAACTTCTTTCAATCGTTTAGTAAGCTATAGCGTTTATTCTATTCACTTATAACACCTGAGTTGTACATCAAAAGACAGTCACAGCAATGTATGGAAGGCAAAAAACTATACTTTAATCTGGATATCCGTTACTATCTGTTCAGAACACAAGGACATGCGGTTGGTAAATGGAAAGCATCGTTGTGAGGGGAGAGTGGAAGTGTTCTGCAATAGGACCTGGGGAACGGTATGCTTGAAAAATCTAGAGCGACACGATACTGAAGTAACTTGTAAACAGCTGCACTGCGGTGCCCTCCTGTCCATTGATTATTACAGTCACATATTCGGAGCAGGAACTGGGCCTACTTGGCTTGATGGGATCGAATGCCTGTCACACGTGTCGACCCTGTGGCAATGTCAGACAAACCCGTGGGATCAACACAACTGTGAGCACAGTGAAGATGCCAGTGTTGTTTGTTCAGGTAAATCGTGTAATCCTCTCAATATTCAGGTGCCATTTGAAGTACTGATTCCCAATATAGTCAGTATGTTTCTCCTCTTTACAGAGAGCGATGTGAGGAAGGAACAGCCCCTCAGATCAAATTCCTGCCATCCACAATCAGGTGCACCCTCATTATGAAAGGGCCAACTCTCGGAACGATGCATCTGCTTTGTTCTGCGTTCAATAATAATCTGTTCTGTGCAACAGACTCGCAGAATATCGTGCGCCTGTATGGAGGAATCAGAAGCTGTTCTGGGAGATTGGAGATAAAGTGCGATGAACGCTGGGTCACGTTGTGTGGTTATTCCTGGGCTATAGCTGATACCAGTGTTGTCTGCCAACAGCTGAGATGTGGTTTCGCTGTATCGGCCCAAGGTCGGCCGGCTGTCTCCCAGGGTAAAGTGTGATCTGGCAGAATGATGTGAAGTGGAAGGGAAGTGAATCCTCTCTATCTGACTGTCTCTCCCCAGCACCAGCTCAAAGGGAATGTCATTACAAGGAAATTGCCAGTGTGATCTGTTCTGGTAAGCACGATGTTGCTGGCGAAGATCCGTGATCATTGGTATCGCAAATTAATGTCAGCGTTTGTCTTCCTGAAATAAATGTCACCTTAATGAATATTTGTGCAATCTCTTCCAAAGGGTCAGAGTTGTTGCTGACTTCCCGTACACATACACCTACGGGTATGTATGATTAGTACTATTGTTAATATTTGAATGAACGTTACGTTTCTCACCAGTGACACAGATGCTGCTGGCATTTTCACGAATTTGAAGCTGCTGTCAGTGTTTTCTTATAAATCTATTCTGTACAATCAGACAAGGGAACTCCGCAACTAAGCTAAATATCTCTGTAATCTCTTCTTTAAGGACAGGAAAGTCAAACTATTTCTGTACCTGTTGTTGTCTGCCTAACATTGGGAGTCCTATTAATCTGTGATTCATCGCACCACTCGTGGTAATGCAGAGAAAAGTACAAATGAAAGATGAGCCCACATCTACCGACTGAGCTAACACTGCCTCTGTTCTTGCTCCATATCGTGTCAGAGCTGTAGATTCTTGTTGCACTTTTACATCACTTGAGCTTGATGGTGATGAGTGTTAGGCAGCTTCTGGCTATTTATTTTCTACAAGGGGCTTTAGTCATTGAAACCACAGATATAAATTGACACAACGATAAAACCCTTCACACTGTAAATAGGGGTTAAAAGAACTTCAGCATTGTGTGAAGAAATCTTCAAGTCCCTCGATACCTGTAGACAGTAACAGAATTAAAGTTTAATGTTGTATTGTCCCCAATCATTACCAAAGAGAAAGAAATGTGCAGACAAAATCTTTCTTACCTTTCAATTAGCCTGTACATGACATGCCAGAACAAATTATTGATTACAGCACTAAGTCTTAAAGACTCATTGAGAAGTTTGCCTTCAGCCTCTAATTATTTATTCATCAGTTAGTTTCTGGGTTCAGATGCCAGAACTCAAGATCAGTGAGAGGATTGAATGATCTTGTATAGGAGCTTTCAGTAATGCAGCAACTGGTTTCTCTTAGCTGGCCACATAGGTCTTCTTCACATTTTACATTGGTTTGAAAACATTCGAACGGCTACCGTTTTCCACTCAGTGGCCTTGTCGATAAACACGAATAATGAAGGTTTTCTATACTTTTTACATGACCTTAAGTTTAGTTTACATATTAGAATGAAAAGTATAAAATTCGATTGTGATTATCAATGTCAAGCATGTTCCCCTTATCTCATTTTTCTCACGCTATTGTATCCATCTGATAGCAATAATTACGCATTTGTCTTTTTACAATATTCAATTTCTCACTAAATTATTGTTATATAAGAATGTTTTCTTTTGGCTAGGATCTTTATCTTGAACATTGATTTGTGACTTCTTCATGGTCATCAAGAGTTTTCTTTTTATTGTCCCTATATTAAAGAATATTTATTTTTGTTCCTTGCCTTAGCAGTTTCAATATCTGCAGCCAGTACTTTTCTTAAAAGCAGCATTTTGAGCTGAGAATGTTTTCGAATGAACATTTACATCTGGAGGTGATGATTCCTCATTTGAACAGAGCTGACAATATGCTTCTAAATCAACAACATCTCAAAATCTATGTGTAACTTATTAAGTTTTGCATGCTTATCAGAGATGGCAATTATTCATGGCTGGCTCACTTGTCTTTCCAAGATGGTGCTGCCTGCAATGATTGGTCAATGTTGTGTCAATATTCTCTTCTCCTGGATTGCACGAACTACACATACTTCACACTAATGTCGTTTCAGGAAATAAACTCAACATTGCTGCGAGTGTTCAGCTACATACGCTAACCAGTCTATCCTTTCTTCAACAGGCCTTTACACTGGTGGCAGAGGCTCAAGTCTTGGTTTGTGCCAAGGAATTTATGAAGAAATTGAAAATATTCCCTCTGGCAAGAAGACGGATCAGAAATATGGGCCAGATATATATTTCCTCCTTCATCGTGAGTCGTTTCTGGACAAGTGTGGCTTTCCTGCAATTTCAATGATCTGTGAACAAATTGAACACGATTACTTGTCAAATCACTGCTCTTGGGTGAAGGAAGCTATCATAGTGAATGAATCTCCGTCTATGTTTAGAGAGAGGGAGAATGCCAATTTCATAATTCTCACTGCTATTAATTTTTGAAAGATTATTTCTGACATTTGTTTGCATGCACGAGCAGAGCTGCCGTTTCCAATTCCAACCTGGTTCCACTTTGATTCCTTCAGATATCTGAACACTAAATCCATTAATGATTGATTGTAGAAAAACATAATCTTTGCCATACCGTTCGGTTACTGAGTGCCTAATAGTGGAAGAGAAATTGAGGAATTAATATGCAAATTCATATGAACAATCACAGAAGTATAAGCAGAGCAGACAGAAGGGAAGGCGATGGTCTAGTGGTATTATTGCTGGACTGTTAATCTGGTGACCCAGATAACATGCTGAGGACCCGGGCTCGAATCTTGCCACCGCAGAAGGTGGAATTTGAATTCAATAAATATCTGGAATTAAGAGTCAAATGATGACTTTCAATCCATTGTCGATCCATCTGGTTCACTATGCCCTTTAGAGATAGAAACTGCCATCCTTACTTGGCCTGGCCTACATGAGACCCCAGACACACAGCAATGTGGTTGACTCTTAACTGCCTTCTGGGCAATTAGGTATGGGAAATAAATGCTGGATAACCAGCGACGCCCTCAACCCAGGCATGAATAAAGAAAATAAAAATAAGTCATTGAGGCCATCGTGCCAATAGCGGTTCTAATTCCTGGTACCAATGAAGAAAATGGGATGTTTTACTTCTATCATGTTACTTGAATGACAGCGTGATAACAATGGATACATGGACATGCATCTTAAATATTGACATGATTCCAGTCACCAAGATTGAAGAATCGCAAAGGGGAGGATTGCTCCCAGAAATTTTGGGACCAACTGAAGGTCTTGATCTTGATGTAAGAAGCTTTATTATAAAAATGGGAAGGAACATAACTTGATCGCAATTGAAATGAATGACTAATATTTCGAGCTCAGAATACCACGGAAAAGAACATCAAATGAAAGTATTCGCAGAAATATCACACAACAATAAACAGATGTGTTTAAAGGACATCTGTTAGATTCAAGGAAAATGCAATGTGTCATAGAAATGATGCCACTTAAAGGCGAACTAGATACAACAAACGAAGTTGCTCGGTAACTGAAGGCATTCAACTTATTTTCTTTCAATCTGAGCTCATTTTACAGATTACGGATTAAGTTTTTAAATTTACTGTGCATGAAAATGTCTGTTCGATGTGAGAGCTATAGCTTGTTTCCCATCCCCAATGCAGTCATTTCGCATTTCACTTTACTTTGAACCACCACAATCTCTGTCGGGAATGCTTTCACATCAGAGGTCCCTTTGAGAATACTCCAGTTATTGCTGCAGACACGCTGAAAGAATAACGATTTCTGTTTTCACCCTCCAATTACGAACATAAAAGATTAAACCAGAGCCTACAAGTCTACGATATATAGGAGCACAATGCCGTCCTTTGGCCCATCGAATCTGCTCTACCATTCCATCATGGCTGATATGTTTCTCAACCACATTGTCCTGGTTCCTCCCTGGAAGCTCTTATTCCTTTATCAATCAATAACCTTTCCATCTCTCTCTTGAAGATACTCAATGATTTGGCCTCCACAGCTTTCTGTGTCAAAGAGTTCTACAGATTCAACGCCCTCCGGTAAAGAAATTTCGCCTTGTTACAATTCGGAAGGGTTATTGATTAACTAGGAGATTGAACTTGATAATAACACACCATTTTTGTTTTCAGCAATTTCTGTTTCCATTGAGTTACTCAATCGCTTTGAATACATCAGCAGTCGTAACTTGAGTGACAATAATCCGGAATCAGAATATCCTGAGGTGAACTCAAACAGTGTTCCAAATGTGTACGTGTTCACTTTCTGTCAGCTCACTTTTGTCCTTCACTCTTTTTGCCGTACAATCTTAAAGATGCCAAGGCTCACAAGACTGAGACCGACACTGTCGTCACTGGTTGTTTCACTAGCAGCATCAATTAAGTAGAAAGTTGCAGGTCTGGTATCACATCGTCACGGACAAGGTCCATCGAGTGAGACTACAAGTCCAAATCGATGATTTCAATGAATCACGAAATGGCAAGATTGAAAATACGTAAGGTCAGATTTTAAGTAACTTCAAGTTTTAGATGTTGCTGTTCTTGGTGCTTACTGGGAAGACAGGCCCCGTGCAACTTGACTTGTAAAGCACCAAGAGAGCTGGTTTTGATGTAACTGTTCTGAAGAATTACACTCATATCAATTCCCGAGGAGGAATACATCTCGCCAACATGAGCATCATAAGTGCCAGTAACCCATGGACGTTCTTGTCAATAAAACCCAGACTATCTGATCAGCTGCTTTGGCATTTAAACATTTCCAATTGGCCATTGGAAGAAACATACTCCAGTATTCCTGGTTTGCCTGGTGATCAGCTTGCATCATTTTACAGTTCCTCTCCTAAAACCCATTCAGTTGTTTCTCTGAGTCGTTTAATCACCCGTTGTGAGATATGTCCTCCAAAACGTTTTATTCAACACTGCCAACCAAGCTACTGTATCTCCGCAAAAGAATGGTCACTGCTCCTATAATGTTAACTCTGATTTCTCTCCATAGTTGCTGACAGACCTGCTGAGTTTTGGTAAGAATTTCTGCTTCGGATTTCCGGCATTCACAGTTCTTTCTGTGTTCTGAACTTCCTATCACTGATTTCCCACTTTAATCTCATTATGTGTAAGCTCTCGGGCTAAATCTTTGCCAAATATGAAATATAATCGTGAAATAATGAGATATAATACTTTCAATCCCTTCAATACATTTCCAAATATTGCAGTATGTTTATTTCCTTGACCAAAATCACAAATAAAATTCTAAATGTAAGTGAATATGTTTATTAACGATTCTTCATTATTATCAAACTGAATACAGGGTGAATAACAAGGAATCTTAAGTTAACAGTGAAAGCCAGGAATTTCGAGTGGATATAAGTAAAATATCCATTATCCAGAGAGTGGTGTGTGTCTGGAATGTAGGAACATGAGAATGTTTTGGGTCATAGCATCTATTTGGCAATAAAGAATCAATAGGCCGAAGGTATTCTTCTGTCGTGTAGGATTCAATTATTCTATGATACAGCCGTGGTTTTGGCCACATTACCTTCGTAAACATCACACCAGCATTTTCCGTCTTCCTGGGCAGCTGTCAACTCACCTTCAATCATGTCATGCCCAGGGCTTCACATGCAATGGCTGGTCTTACAGCGTTAACTCTGACGCTCCTTCCGAAAATCCATCCATTTCCTTCTGACAACTCATGTTACCCTGGTGTCTTCAGCATTGACAAACACAGAGAGTGCAATGCAACATTTTCCAACAAGCACACCAGACCGTTAAACACCACCTTTTCTCATAAGTTTATTGTTTCTGATGCAGAGGGGAGAATGGCGTTACATAGAATTATGAAATATATTGTGCATTATGAAACGTTGAAAATCATCACAGTAAAGGTGGCACTTTTATGGCAGTGAAAGCAATGGATACCTGTAATGGGAATTTTCTAATTAATGAGGAAAATAACATGTTATCTCAGAAATCATTGAAATTGTTTTACCAGAGCGAAAGAAACAAAAGAATTTTCTTTATGTTGCATTTTCAAGTCCAACTCCACCTGAAAAAGCATACACTGCTAGTGATTTACTTATGGAAACCTCCTCTCTGCTTTAGTTCAGTAGAAGGCACAGCCAGTATATACACAGTAAACCCCTACTAATCAGAAAGTGATATTTACTGCAGATATGTTTAGTGAAATTATTGATTGTATAATATTTGCGGAGGGATCACGTTGCTGCTCTTCGACATAGATTTTACACTGTCCTTTACATTCCAATGAGCACGCAGATGGAGATACACTTCATTATCCATTTTGAAATATGACCCTACTTCAGTCTGATATTGCAGAGGCAGACTTAATCTTTATCCCCAATCCCTGGAGTGAGAGCTTCAGCTGGGGATTGAAAAGTTCGTGTGCTGTACGTACAGCCATAGATAACATGACATCAAGTGTAATCAAACCACTTTCCTTATCCTTTCAGATAAATGTTCGAATCTATTTCAAAATGGGACGTACGAGGCAGACAAATTTGTGAGAAGACTTTTCCAAAATGCTGAATTTATTTTTTTTACGATATAAACTTTAAGTGATGGTAATTCATCAGCACTTAATTTGTATTGAAATAACTGTACCTGTATTTTTTTTTATTTGATCGTGTGTGTTGGAATGAGTCAAACGGGGGAATAAACAATGTATCGATATCATATTTATATATGTATTAATCATGTATACTTAATTTTTCTCTATGAATTTATTGACTTTATATTGGGGTCGACGTACTTATGATTTATCAAAGAAGTATTTTAAGGAATTCCACTTGCAATTGTTATTTCTTTCTCATACCCTATGAAGGGCAGGTCAAGCTTACTGAGTCAAACAATTGTCCTAGCTACTCTGTCGCTATTTATGGAATGAAAATGTTCCCCCAACCTTCACGATCTGGATGAACTGGGAATGTTTCTGTAAGAGGTGATGTACAATGTCAATTGAATTTCATCAATAAAAGTGCAGTAATTTCATGTCTGTGTTGGTAGTCTGTGCCTCTTTGTGTTCATCAGTGCCACAGTGAATGTGTGTGAGTGTCAGTGAGTGAGAGAGAGTGAGTCGGTGTAATTATATGTGACTGTGTAAATGCGTCTGTGAGTGCGAGTGCAATTTTGTTTGTGTGTGTATATTGGAAGGCTTAATGCATAAAGGAAGTACACGAGAAATGGAAGATATCTTAGACACAGTAAAATACAGAGGGATCTCTGCCCACAGGTTCACAGTTCCGTGGAAGTGGCAGCATAAGTGGATGAGCTGGTCAAGAAGGCATATGGTATTCTTGCCTCTTGTATTAGATTGTTCTTTGTTTTTTGACCCATTGGTTGTGGATCGCTTAGCTCTGACTATAACTCGCTGCCCATGCAAGTAGTCTTGTTTTGTAGCTTCATGAGGTTGACATCGCATTGTTAAGCTGCGCTGTGCGGCGTCCTAAATATGCAAAAAGCGAGAACAGCCAGAGATTGACAATTCGGAATTTTCATCATCGACGATGAAGCATGGATGCAGCTGTGGGACCTTAACAAAGTGTAGAACAAAATCGGCACAGTCCTGCAGAGTGGGGCGGGAGTAAGGGCCTAAATATTTAGGGGAACACAAATTAATGGATGTCAAAATTGGGAAGGAAGCAAAAAATTGGAGGTGCTAATTTGGGGGTTGAACAAATTTTGGAGTGGCATAAATTCGAGGGGCAACAGAATTTTGGCCGGGTGTGAGTTGGCGCGCAAGACTTGAGGAGCAAACATTTGGGGGCATTACTTTGAGAGCAAATTTTGGGAGGACAAAGAGATGCAGAGAAAAAAATAGAGACAGAGAGTGAAAAAATAAACAGATAGAGCGAGTATGTCTACACTTGTGTCTCTGTGCAATGGGGTCTCTGTTGTTTTGGGGGTGAATCCAATGAAATAGCGTTAATCCCCTTACCCCTTTCTCTTTGTCTGTCATTCTCGTCTTTCAAGCGATATAATGCTGATTAAAATGTTGACGTGTGCTTTGATATGTGTGTGTCCGTGTTTTTGTGTGTTTGTGTCTATGTTTGGCTGCAAAAAGACAGATTTTGTCCTGGATGGAAGTTCGGATTAATTAATTAATTAGTTAACGAACCAGTGAGGAATTAAACTCTCTCGCTCCTTCGTTTGTTCAAAGCGATACAATGCCACCCTCTGGTGGTCTTTCCTCGCTACGACACAAGCGCCAGATTTACTCTGGAGAAATCATTAATGCTCTCAGGTTGCACAGTTGTTTCATTCTTCAAACAATTTATTTTGAGACACCGAGCAGTTTTGCCGGATCGATTTTGCCTCTGAGGTTTAAGCCGAAGGAGATGAACAAACCCAGTGCACACTTTTGAATTCTTTCCTCACTTAAAATTTGACAGAGTACATTATAATACCTTTTAAAATACACAATTTACCATAAAATTCACCATATCTACAAACAAGACTCTTTACATGGGAATGCCTTAATACAATAGCCATGTACATTCCCTATTTAATGTATACAATTTCAGCAATATTGGTCAAAGATAAATCATTTCCACATTGCAGAGTGAACACATACATTTCAGAAGGTGAACATGTTTCACTCTGAAGGAGCTTCTCCATACCAGCAGAGTGTGCGTGTCTGTGTGTATGTGTGTGTGTTTGTGTGTGTGTGTGTCTGTGTGTGTGTATGTGAGTGCACGCATGCATGTGCACTCATGCGCACAGATGCACGCGTTTCTGTGTCAGTGTGGTGTGTATGCGTCTGTGGCGTGTTTCTGTCTTTGTCTTTTGATGTTTCTGAAAGTTTCTCTCTGTTTCTCTTTGTCTGAAACTCAACCATCCCCTGTGCAGTGGTGTGTGATGTCCAGCAAAGGGTGGCATTGTATTACTTTAATCACATTGGAACAATCAGAGGAGAGACATTTATCTCCATCTCTCTCTCCCCCTCTCTCTCTCTCCTTCTCTGTCTGCCTTTCTCCATTTCGCTTTCCACTCTCTCCATTTCTTTCTTCCTCTCTCTGCTCTCTCTCTCCCCCTCTGTCTGCTCCCCTTCCTCTCCAACTCTCTCTCTACCTCTCTCCGTCCATCTCTTCTCTATAGCTAAGGAACTCCTGCAGCGATGTCCTGGAGTTGAGACGACTCTCCTCCAAGTGCCAGGACCATCTTCCTATGGGTGAGTCCTATGACTCCAACCAGTAGAGATTTTGTTCCCTTTTACCATTGATTCCAGTTTTGCTAAAACTCCTTGATGAAGTCAGGAGCTGATTGGTCCTCGTGGCACTGAAGCTGGGCATCATTGAACTGATTATTTCTGAACAGTTGCTGCTTGATAGTGTGGTCAACGACACCTTCCGTCACTTTACTAATGACTGAGAGTAGACTGATGAGGCGGTAATTGTCCAGGTTAGATTTATCCTGCTTCTTGTGTATAAGATACAACTGGGCAATTTTCCACTTTGCTGGCAGATGCCAGTGTTGTAGCTGTACTTCAACAACATGGCTATTGCAGGGTCAAGATGTGGGCCACATGCCTTCAGTACTATTTCCGGAATGTTGCCAGGGTCCTGAGACTTTGCAGTCCAATGCCTCAAACCATTTCTTGACATCACTTGGAGTGAATTGATTTGGCTGAAGACCAGTATCTGTGATGCTGGGGTATGTTGGCAGAGGGCAAGATCAATCATCCACTGGATACTTCTGGGTGAAGATTGTTGTGAATGCTTCAGCCTTACCTTTTGCACTGATGTCCTAGCATCGTCCACCATTGAAAATGGAGATATTTGTGGACCGTCCTCCTCCAAGAATTTCAGAAATTGACTTTGACAATTTGAAAGCTGTGTTGTGTATCATTCCACGTGGAGCAGTCCCAAATCATTCCAAACCATTTTAATTGCCCTTTGATGTAAGTGGCATAAGTCATGATGCTCAGAGAGATGGGAATCAAATTACCAACTGGTCATGTTTGATAAAAATCGAAAACATTCCAAAACAAAAATCAGCAATAAAAAGAGACTGAGTTTGATATTAGCTGTGCAACAATTTGCAGTTGTCATATCTATATATCTGTTAGAGACATGATGTATCACATGGCCTTCTGCTGTCCTGTAAGTTCTATGATATCCCACAACTCAAAATAACTGACCTTCTGACGTTTCACAACAGAGTTGTGAGAATGCTCCATTGGGCTTATTACTTCAACCACACAGTGTCATAGTGAATGAGGCAATATGATGGGAAACAAACCCGTGATCGACATGGACTAGTGTAGAAAACGATTGGTGTGGGAAAATTACTGTATTTCCTGTGAACTTTTTTTTATGATTGAAGTAAAACATCGATAATGCAAACAGAAATTGTGGCAAGATTAAATTGCCTAATGGAATGAAAATTCATTTTATATACCGCTTTTTCTATTTCTTACCTGGGAAGAAGTGATGAAAACACATTCTGTATTGCCATTGGTTGAGAATGTAGCTTCTGTACTGGAGGAATAACGGGTCTTGGTTTTCAGTTTTGTGAACAGATCCGTTTTTATTTTGATAAGGTCCTCAAATTATCCTTGTACAGTGAGGGAATGTCCAAGAAGTCATGTGTTTTTTTTTCACGAAATGGCTAATATGCCTTTGGATGACAAATATCGAGGTTTTACCTGAATTGGCGTTTGCAAAACAGGAAGCGTGGGAGGACTGCAGAAACAATGTTACAAAGACAGAAAATGAGGTCATTGAAAGAGAGACAGATCCGTTCAGAGAGAGGGTCCTTCACAGCAAAGGGGCTGTTTAACGTCAGTCACCAGAACAGTCAAGAGCCCTGGTAAAAAAAAATGCATTGCTTGGAAGGAAAACAGAAGGTTGTTGCTACGTCAAAGGAGAAGATATCCTGATGATTCTTCTCCACTTCCTTCCTTGATCAATTCCATCCTTCCTACAGGGTAATAATTAGGACAGGTACTATACTATGGAAAAGTGTGACTCCCTCAGTGAGATTTGGGTCTCCGGAATGATGTCATTTTTGGGAAATGTTGAATATTTTTCCTTATACTTATATGAGTTCATTCCAAAGAGCTCTTGCGTGTTAGAATGAAGCTTGTGAATTTTCTTCTTTGATCTGAACCCTCTGGTCTTTTGTTCAAAGTTTAGTGACAGTCTCTGATGTTCAGTAACTGATCACAATGGCCACCAAGTGATGTGTCAAGATTACGCTTGCTATAGGATTTGACTTGTCGAGTTTTCCCATCTCCTGAGTCATCTCAGTGATTCCTTCCCTCCATCTAACCACCCTCCCTTCTCAGTGTCTCTCTCTCTGTCAATTCTTCATTCTACCCTCATTACGCACTGTCTTTCTCGGAATCTCGACCTGTCTCTGTCTACCTTTCTCTGTTCCTGGTTCATTCTTTCTGAACCTTTTTCTCACTTTTATTGTAACCACCTCTCCCTGCTTCTTACCCAAAATATTGTTTCCTCTCTGTCTGCCGAATTCTCCTTCAGTCCCCAGCTCCTCCCTCTCTCCACCTTCTCTTTCACCCTCTTGCTCTCTGTCTTATTTGCCCCTCTCTTCGGCTAGATGTCTCTCTATCTCTTTCTGTGTCATTATCTCTCTCTTTCTCTGATTATCCCTTACTGTCTAACTCTTTCATTGTCTTTCGCATTCGAACTCTCCCATTCACCCTGTCACCTTCATTATTTTTCTCCATTACACTTACCATTCTACATGTTGATTTTCTTTTCTTTCTATCTGGCTTTCGCTCGCTCCAACTCTCTCTCTCGGACCTATCCTGTCTCTGACTCTTTACTTCTGACAATTTGCATCTCGATTTCAGTATCTTAATTGTGGTCTCTGTCTGTCTGTCTGTTTGTCTCTATTTCTCTCTCACTCTTTCTCCATCTATTTTTTCTCTGTTTCTGTCTCTGTTTGTGAGCCTCTCTCTCTCCCTCTCTCTCAGTCACACGCACATGCTCACTCATTCAATTCTTTCTCTGCTTGTTCAGAATTGGGAACTTGACCACAGACTTCACCCCACATCATCTCTCTGAACACACTTCTTGTCTGCTCCCACATCCTCACAGGGAGACGCTGTTGGAATTGACTGATTAATGAATGAATTGAAGAATTGAATTGAAAGGATGTTTTAGTACTTTCTGGAAATGCTCTCTGAACTTTGTCTGGATCACAGCATATATCTCAGTTTTTGTGCGGCAAACAATAAGACTACCGATTTCTTCGACTTTGCATTTCTGCGTCTCTTGTGCTTTTTCCACTGCTTCGAGCCCAGGGTCTCTTGCAGGCTCTGTCAGCCACTGAAATGTGCCTTACATCGAAAAATTGAGCAGTAGAATTAGTAAAAAAACGGGATTCAGGGAATGAGAATGTATGGGCGAACGTGTTTGCTGACTAAACTGGAGATTTGGTAACATCACGATCTACGAAGCAAAATCAGGGGTATATCTCCATCCAGTACTGCCTACTAAACATACAGTGCAAGGAACTGTTCTTTAACGAGCTCAGCGCGGACGTTATTCCTATAGACACAGCACCCGTTTTCTCACTGCAATATTTGTTATACATATATTCAGCTTCTGGCAACAAATAGTCGCAAATCAGTCAAATGTGAAGGTGACAGTGAACTAGACAGAGCAATCAGCGGTTGCATTAGTGAGGATGGCGTGAATATTACACACGGGGATTTTGCGAAGTAAACTGATTACTATAAACAATTGGGATGCGTCTTGTTACCACGTAAAGGATAGTCACTCGTTGATCTGCAACTGCTGTAGCCACCTGGTAGACGGTAATACATTTGGAGAGACCACATTTCTTGCAACATAGAATCATAATGGTGAGCAAGTTAACATAGAGGAATGGGGAAAAAACAGCCCCAATGAATAAAGAATGAGATTACCTATCTGGCCAGGACAAAGTTAACAGGTTGAGCGAGGATTTATTCAAATGTTTTGTAATGAACTGGTATTTCCAGTATTACATTGTAATTACATTAGGTGAAAGCAAAATGTATACATAATTTGTTAGACCCAGAAATTAACATTGGAAAAGGTTGCATTCCTTCCCGAAGCAACGAATACATTGTAATTTAATCTCATATAACAAACGAAATATTCCGTACTTTAAACCTTGCGCAATGAACGAAGCCCCGATGCATTTTAAGTCCCACTCAACCAACAAAGCCCCAATGCATGTCAAGCCCCATTCAACTAGTGAAACCCCAATGCATTCTCAACAGCAGACTAATGAAGTAGCCCCGCCGAAATTAAAAGGACTCTGCTTTTTAAGCCAGGGTTATGACGGAGCAGCTTTGCCTTTTCAAACCTCCAGTGCAACCAACTGAACCGTGAAATGGAAGGAATGATTGCATCTTTCCCTTTCCCCCTCCCGTCCCCCCAACCACCGAGGCACCAGTTCAGTAAGTGTGCCACATTTGAACCTTCTGGGGTGGCACGGTGGTTCAATGGTTAGCACTGCTGAGTCACAGCGCCAGGAACCCGGGTTCAATTGCACCCTTGGGAGACTGTCCGTGTCTAGTTTGCACATTTCCCACGAGTCTGCGTGGGTTTCCTTCGGGTGCTCCAGTTTCCTCCCATTGTCCAAAGATGTGCATGATAGGTGTATTAGCCATGCTAAATTGCCCGTAGTATCCAGAGTTGTTTAGGTTAGTTAGGTTAGATATGGGGAAATGTAGGAATAGGGGAATGAGTCTGGGTGGGATGCTCCTCGGAGGGGCGATGTGAACTTGTTGGGTTGAACGGCCTGTTTCCACACTGGAGGGATTCTATGAGGTGATGGAATAAGGGCAGAGCAGCTGTACGGTGACAGAGATTGAATCACAATAGCTGTAAGTAAGACGTCAATAAAATCAGTAATGGTGTTGGTACATAGAGTGCAGTTTTGGGTCTATGGTGTGATGAATGAAAATGATGTAAATGGAAGAATGGGAGTGATGCATATGGGATCAACAAGGAGAATATCGTTGCAGTGAAAATCAGCGAAAAGAAGATGTTTTCTCGGTGGGAGGTACCTGCAGCATGCCAGAACTGTCGGGGGCCGAGGTTCGTGTAACGCCATCACTTAAAAGAAAGTGCTGGGAATGCTGAAAGTTCTGAAGGTGGATAATCGCCCAGACCAGATGGTCAACACCAAAGATTTCAGAACGAGATAAGTGAGGAAACTGTAGCGGCATTGATAGTGATTTTCCAGGAATCATTGGAGTCAGGGAGGCTGCCAGAGGACTGGCAAATGGCTAATGTAATATTGCTGGTTAAGAAGGATAGGAGGTAGAAGACAATAAACTATCAGCCACTTAGCACGACCTCGGTCAATAGCAAGATTTTAGGGCCTATTATTCAGGGCAAGATTGTGGACAACTTGGAAATGCAAGGTAAAATCGGGCTGCAGCAGCCTGGATACATGAAGAGTCCTTTATGGCTGACAAATCTGCTAGAATTCTGTGAGGAGGTAACGAGAAAGTTAGAGAATGGAGAGCCAGTGGACGTGACATATTTAGATTCACAGAAGGCCATTGACAAGCTGCCACACAGGGGGCTGCCAAATAAGATAAGATCCTATGGTGTTCCACTTAGAGGTTTGTTGATTTGTTATGTTGCTTCTGACTGAACACTGCGTTATTCTGCTGGAAATGGGGAGGTTACTCAATGAATATCATTCATATAGCATGGCATAGATGTGGCTGGTATACTTAATTAGCTGGCACTATTTGCAATGCAATGAAGGAGCTGGTCATCGACTTTAGGAAGCAGGGTGGAGGACACGCTCCTGTCTACATCAATGGTGCTGATCTGGAGGTGGTCAAGAACTTTTAGTGACAACGAATAAATATCAACAATGATCTATCCTGCTCCATGTACATCGACGCTACAGTCAAGAAAACACACAAACGCCTCTAGTTCCAGAGAAGGCTAAGCAAATTCGACATGTCCGCAATGACTGAGCAATTTTTAAAGTTGCAACATAGAAAGAATCGTATTCTAGCACATCACAGCTAGGAGCGACCTCTGGTCTGCCGAAAACTGCATGAAATTACACAGAGTTGCGAACGTAGTCCAACCCATCGTGAAAACCAGTCTTCCTCCCATTGTCTTAATGTACAGTTCCTGCTGCTTCGGGAAGGTAGCCAACATCCTCAAACTCCCCGCTCAAACTGGTTATACTGTCTTCTACCCTGTTCAATCGGGCAGAAGATACAACCGTTTGAAAGTGCGTACCGATAGACTCAGGAAAAGCATTTTCCCCGCTGTTACTGGACTTTTGAACAGACCTGTCATATGTTAGAGTTGATCTTTCTCTGCACATTCTCTGTAGCTGTTAGACTATATTCTGCGTTCTGTTCTCTTATGTACTCTGTAAGGTATGATTTGTGTGGTCAACTTTTCACTGTACCTTGGGGCACGTGGCAATAACCAAAATCAGCTCAAATAAGAGTAAGAGGTTTGCATCAGTGATAAGTGCGTGATGGTGGAGGCCAAGGGTACAAATGAAAACAAAATAAAACTTCAGATTGATAGAGATTGTAGGCCAGGGCGATGAATACACAGCTAGAGGAAGTGGTAGAGGCTGTCACAGTTACAATATGTAAAAGGCATTTGGGTGGGTACATCAGCGATATGGGAAAAATGCTGGCAAATGGGATGAGGTCAGATAAGGATTTCAGGTCGGTGCGGATGAGTAACACTGAAGTGTTTGTTTCTGTGTTTTATAACACTGTGATTCTGACTCTACGATCATATTTTCCAGAAAATGGAGTGGAAGCAGAACCTTTGGAATATTTTAAAGCAGAAGTCGACGGATTCTTGAAAATCAAATGTCGCGAAATGTTATTGATGTGGTGCTAGTCAGGAAATTGTGGGGTATTCAGATTAACCATGATCCTGAATGACAGATCATGCTAACAGAGATAAAAAGGACTTCAATTCTTAATTCACATGGTCACGTGAATGGTCAAGTTCATCTTTAAATTCCATATGGTACAAATTGCCCGACTAACCTTAATTCTAAGCGGCAGCCTTAAGAGGTTTATAAAATCACGAGTGTCATGAATATTGTGAATGGTCAAACATTTTTCCTAGGGTGGGGAGTTTAAATCTAGAGGTTTAAGATGAGAAGAGAAAGCTTTACAAAGGACTCAAGCCCGACGCTGCAGAAGCCTCTCCCTATAGTCAAACACTGGATCATGATGGAGACTAACACATGAACCAGAAATTGATTGAATTTTATATGTTGAATACACTTCCACCGTCTGCAGAAATGCAAACCAGCTCGGCAAGCCAAACATCCTCAACACCCACAACCCGAGTTGCAAATCTACTTCAAAACCTTAGAGACCAACGGGCATAACACGCTCAAATTGGCACGAAAATGGGAAAAGTATGCCAAACGAGAGAGCTCAACCTGCGAACAACTCTACTTCCTACATGGATGCCTCAGAAAACAGATATTACCACGCAGTGTGAGATACAAACCACCCAACAACAACCTACAAGCTTGCAAAACAGCAAAACAAAACGGCCGCAATATGGTAAGGGTAATGATAAATGACACACACAACCAACTCCACAGATACAACAGAGAAATTACGCGCCAAAAAATTTTATTCCTGGAAGCTACCAACCAAGGCTGGACAACGGACATGGAGAGAGCCGTCAACATCAGCCAACAGACCACAAGAGTCAAGAAAATACAGACCCTTCATGACAAGCTAGCCACACTTACCCACAAAAAACAACAACAATAGAACAGGTCCCTGGATAAGAAACTTCGCTGACAAGAAACTGGCAGACATGGAAAAAAGCCATTCTCATCTGAGGACTGAACTATAACTACAGGGAAGCCAACAAAACAGAATTCCTAGCCACATTGGAAACCACACTGAGGACCAACAGTATCAACGAGGAAACACAACAAAAGATAAGACAGACAGTAATCCCGACACTAACCAAAAGGAGCAAACTCAACACCGTCAACACATTGGAAAGACAGGCCCAGGAAGGACTGAAGAAGGACAAGAATATCTCAATACTACCCGCAGACAAAGGGCGCATGACAGTGATACTGAATGAAAGGGATTACATCTCCAAGGCACAGGCGCTGCTCGCCGACGAAAACACATACTGGCCAGTACAAGCTGACCAGACAGCGCAACTAGGCAACAAAATCCTCTACACGCTAAAAATACTTAAATAGACAGGACAGATGAACAAAGCAGAGATAACAAGCATGGGGCTGGATGAACACAGCAGGTCAAACAGCATCATAGGAGCAGGAAAACTTGACGTTTCGGGCCGAGACCCTTCATCAGAAAATGATCTTTTTCTGATGAAGGGTCTAGGCCCGAAACGTCAAGTTTTCCCGCTCCTATGATGCTGCTTGACCTGCTGTGTTCATCCAGCCCCATGCTTGTTATCTCGGATTCTCCAGCATCTGCAGTACCTTTTATCTCAGATGAACAAAGCATTCTCTTAAGAATGAAAACCGAATGAACCACCACACTGCGATTCTACGGCCTCCCAAAAGTACATAAGCCGGAGGTAACCCTTAGACCCGTAATCTCCCTACCAGGAACTCCATCACACAGATTAGCCAAGGAACAACAAAGGAGATTCATGCACCTAGTCAACAAGTCACCCTACTCAATCCACTCCGCCCAGGGATTTCTCAACTCCATCAAAGACATAAGGATCGACGACGAGGAGACCTTGATATCGTTTAATGTCTCTGTCCTATTTTCATCAATAAACATCCCATTAGCAAGGGAAACAATGACAGCACTCCTGGAACAAGAGCAAGACCCCAGTGAAACTATCTCCACGGATAACATGCTCAAGCTAATGGACTTATGCCTCACCACCCACTTCACTTTCAACGGCCAAACAAACAAACAAATCAACTGGGCACCCATGGGATCACCTATCTCTGTACTCATAGCAGAGGCAGTGATGCAAATACTAGAAAGGATGGCCCTTCCACTAATCCAACCAAAACTATGGATACGCTACGTGGACGACACCTTTGTCATCATTAAACGGACCAAACTAGAGGAGACACACAAACTTATAAACAACACCCTCACCGGAATAACATTCACCAGAGAAAAGGAGAAGAACAAACAGTTCCCATTCCTGGACGTCATGGTAGAACGCAAGACAAATGGGGAATTCCAAACTAAATTGCACAGAGAAGCCACACACACAGACCAGGTGCTGAACTTCAACCGCAACCATCCCAAAGCAAACAAATGAAGCTGTGTGCGAGCACTATTTAAACGGCGACAACACACTGCAGCCACACGGAACTACGACAAGAGGATGAAGAATACCTCTTTTCAGGTTTTCAAGTGTAATGGACATTCAAAAAACTGGGTCAGAAGATGCCCACACAAACAACGTCAGGAAGATACCACACGCCCCGACATACCCATCACACTACCCTACATCAGGAACACATCGGAACTAACCACAAGACTTTTAAGACCGCTGGGCATCAGAGTGGCACACAAGCCCACATCGACCCTACGACAACTGCTCATCCGAACTAAAGACCCATTCACCGCCATGGACAGGTCTAATGTCATCTATAAGATCCCCTGCAGAGACTGTGAGAAACACTACAATGGACAAACAGGGCGGAAACTGACCACAAGGATACACATACACCAACTGGCTACAAAAAGACACAACCAATAGTCACTCATTTCAATCCACATGGACCAATTCGACTGGGATAACATCAAAATCCTTGGACAAGCTAAGCAGAGACAGGCACGGGATTCCTAGAAATTTGGCACTCCACCAAGAAAGCCATTAATACACAGAGAGAACTCGACCCCATATGCACTCCACTACGAAGGAAAACCGGAAGTGAGGCAATCCAGCTCAACGGACTCCAGAGTTTAAAAAAGAGGCAGGAAAACACACCGTCGCTTCATCGGAGGCTGCACTGACGATGTTACCCAGCATGGTGACGAAAAGTCTACGGAACAACTGAGCAGATTGGCGAGCCAACTAACCTCAACATCTTCCACTTTTGTTCCACCAATTTCCACTGATACCTCCTCCTACCTCCAAAAGGCACAGACAACCCCAAACATAGACAAACAAGCGCGCGTGCGCGCGCGCACACACACACACACACACACACACACACACACACACACACACACACATACACAAACAGAGCAGGCAACAACATTCACATATACATGCACACGTAAATTGGCACCAGGAAGTCTTAATCGTGTTTCAGGTCTTGTGATTTAGCTCTTGCTAATGCTTCATGATATGTTCCATATTTGTTTTTTTTTTCCAGAGTCGAGGTATATGTAACATGTTCAGCAAAATAGAACGTTTGCACAAGTGGATGCGACAGATTTGTCAGAAAATACCCCGCAAAATATTGACAAATGCCAGTGTTTGTTAGGCAACATACTGCGGTATCCCGGAGGTAGTGAACAGACTGGACAATATCAGTTGTTGCCTGTATGGGAGTTACGATTTTAGAAGCTTAAATGAAGGCCGTGATCGGGACAATGTCTTCTCAAGACCATATTCTCAAGACCAGGAAAAAAAAAAACAGCGCAAAGTCGTTCTGAAATATAATCTCTGGATAGAGAGAACCATCAGGGACGCCAATGAGAGCGAGGAGTGGATAGTAACCTGCTTGAATAATACAAACTAGAAACATGATCCGCTGTGTTAGGGTTATTCATTTACAGTTTGAGGAAAGCCAGAAAATTTCCATGGATAAACTCCTCTCTACTGTTGTGCTGTTCATCTCCATTGCTTCCAGATTCTGACCTCTCGTCCCTCTCTCTCTTTGGGAGTTGCTTCTCCCTCTCGCTCTGTAGCAATACCAGACTGCAAGCACTCCCTCATTAATAGAAGCAGCAAGCTCCCCAGTGACTCCCGCAGTGAGTGTCGAATGGGGGATCCAATAATGATAGTCACTGAAAACACAGGCTGAGTTATCCCCTTCAAATCCCACAGACTGCTTTTACTAACAGCAGCACAATGTGAACATTCTTTGCTCTGTGTGGAATGTCACAATAAAGGGGTCATGTCCAATGTGACAGCCAGTGCCTGGTTGGGGACCGTCAAGTTTCAGTGTTCGGGCCTTAACTATTCACATTATATATTAATGAATTAGAGGAGGGAATGTGATGCAACATCTCTACGTTTACAGATGACATTGCTCAGAGCTTTGAAGAAAGAAGCTTGGATGTCATTTTGAAGTTGTACTGGACGTTGGTAAGGCCTATCCTGGGATATTGTGTCCAGTTCTACGTTCCCTGTTAGAGGATAGATATTATTTAGTTGGACTGAGTTCAACAGGGATTTACCAAGATATTGCCGGGAATGTGGAGTGTTTAAGTTATGGGGAAATGTTGGATAGTTTCGGTCATTTTTCACTGGAATGTAAATGGTTGGGGGAGACTTCATAGAGGTTGATAAAATAATGAGGGGTATAGATGAAGAGAATCGCAGGTTTACTTTGTTTAGGATGGGGGATTTCAAGACAAGTTGGAATATTCTTCTCTCACAGAGAATGATTGATATGCGAAATGAACTTCCAGGGGACGTGGAGGCTATGGGGACAGAAGAACATTTGAATCACATTTCGATAAGTACTTGAGTAAGAAATGTTTGGAGAGATATGAACCAAATGCAGGTAGGTGGGGATGTTTTAGTTTGGGGTTATGTTTGGCATGGACCTGTTGCCCATTTAAATACTTCTTAAATGTGATGTGTCTCTGTCATACTTACAGGCAGTGGGTTCTCGATGTCCAACATAATCTGGGAGAAAAATTATTTCCGCACATTTTTTCCTCACCTCTGCCCTTTAGTTTAAATCGTAGAATGCCTACAATATGAAAACAGGACCTTCAGCCCAACAAGTCCACACCAACCTTTAATCCAAAGCACCCAGACCCATTGCCCCAATAACCCACATAATCTACACATGCCAGAACACGACAGGAAATTTAGCATGGCCAATCCACCGAGCTGCACACCTTTGGCCTGTGGGAGGTAACTGGAAAACCGGGAGGAAACCGACGCAGACACGGGAAAAGCGTGCAAAGTCCACACTGACAGTCACGCGAGAGTGGAATGGAACTGAGGCCCCTGGCGCTGAGAGGCAGCAGTGCTAACCACTGAGCCACCGTACCACCCCAAAAGCCAGCCCGCACGTCAGTGACCTCTTGACAAAGTGTTAACGTTGCTTCCTTTCTACCCTACCTATCCCTCTCGTAATTTTCTACATTTCAATCATGTCGACTGTCAATCTCTCTGTTTCAAGGTAAACAAACCCAGTCTGAACAACTTCTGTTTATATTCTGTTAAATCTCCTCTTCACACGCTCCTTTGTTATTCCTCCCATTACATGGATTCCAGAATGGTACACAATGCTCCAGCTCTGTTCCAATCAATGTTTTACGCAGTTCCAGCATAACCTCCCTGCTCTTAAACTTTGTCACATTAGAGAAGAAAAAAACAGGCGAAAAGTTATTATAAAATTTCACACTTAGCCAAGCATTCTCTGCAAAAATTTTAGTAATAGTCTTATATGATATAATCATAATAACTAGTGAAGAGTTCCTAGAGTTAAATGTTAAATATCGCTAGAGTAATAAACATACAAAGTACGTGGAAATCAAATCTAAATCAAAGGTGTAGAACTTTGCACGTATAATTATAGTAAACAAGTCACAATCAGATCTTGAGACAGTGCCGTTATGAAAGTACCAGAGAACACCACTTCAATAGAGACAGGAACGGAGAGAGAGAGGAGTACACAGAATCCTTACAATCTGGAAGGAGGACATTAGGCCATCAATTCCACCACATTCCCCCGAATGACATCCGAAACAGATTCATCCACTTACCCAATTGGAGTATTTCCATGGCTAATCCATCTGGACGATGGGAAGAAACCAGAGCACCAGGATGAAACTCACGCAGACACGATGAGAATGTACAAACTCCACACAGGCGGCCACCCAAGCCTGGAATCGAACCCGCGTTCCTGGCAACATGAGGCAACAGTGATAACCACTGTGCCACCCATACAGAGAAAAAAAGGGAGGAGAGATAGTCTAGATGAAGAATTTGGTCAAAAGACGATTTGACATTGATCACGCAAAGGAAATCCTCGTCAAATAACCTTAAAATGCGCTACATTCTAAAATAAGAACCAATTTTGAATAAAAATAATTTTTCAGTTACTTAACCCGCACCATTAAGGGACGAAAGTTATGAATTAGTCTAAAAAACAAAAACATTTCCTGTCACCTTCATAAACTCACAAATGAAAGAAAATGAGATGCTGCAAGGAAAATAAGTAGTCCAGGTAAGGAATAGCTAACTAAGAATGTCCCAAGGATCTTTTCCTCTGAGCAGAGTCCAAAGTGCTGAGAGTTGATGGTATCCTGATGATCTTTTTCATGACATTATTGTGTTTTTTAAATCTTTTCTTTTGATTTTGGTGCTGTGAACTGCGGGCTGAAGAAAGCAATATTTGAAAAAGCTCCCTCATCTGGTTATCTGGTTAGAATATTAAGTAATATGAAATTCATGCTGAATTGGAAAGTTGGATACAAAATTGAGGACATACCATTGAAGACAGAGTGTGTCTGTGGAAGCGTGGTGTCTCCCGACTGGAGGTTTGTGAATCAGTGGTGTTCTACAAAGATCAGTACAGAGACCCCTGCTGCACTTAATTTATTGAAATAATTTCGATAACAATATAGGTGGTCTGAGTAGTAAGTTTGCAGACGACACGAAAATTGACAGAGTTGCGAATAGTGAGGAAAGTTATCAAAAGAAGCAGTGAATTATGGATCGGCTGAAAATTTGGATACAGAGATCTGTCCAGCAAAGATGATAACATTTGGGAGGTCAAATGCAAAGGGACCATTTGGGTCATTGATTTACAGAGTGTCCACGTCCATATGGCCCTGAAAATGACAACACAAATGGATAGTTTGGTAAAGAAGGCATGCGCACGGTTGCCTTCATCGATTGCGACAATAAGTGCAAATGTTGGCAAGTTATATTGCAAATATATAAGACATTGATCAAGCAATATTTGGAGGACTGTGGACAGTTTTTTTTCGCTTCACTATTGGAAGGATGTGGAGTCTTTGGAGAGAATGCAGAAGAGTTTTAGCAGAATTTTGCTTGGATTGGAATTTTTTTAGCTCTTAGCAGATGTTGGAAAATTATAGCCTTTTTCTTTAGAGCGTCAGATGCTGAGGGGCGAACAGATAGAAACATTTCACATTATGAGAGACAAGAATAAAGAGGATAGTCAGAGTCTCCACAGGGTGGAAATGTCAAATTGTAGGGGACATAGATTTAAAGTGAGACGTGGAAAGTTTCAAAGGGAATTTAGTCACTGTTTCGAAAGCGCTGCCATGGCAGATGCAATGAGCAGGTGTGATAGAAAGGTTTTAAAGACATTTGAACAGATGCATGATCAGACAGAGAATACAGGGATGTGGACAATGCGCAGGCAGGTGGGATTATTTTAGAATGAGATCATAGTCAGCACAGACATCATGGGCTGAAAAGTCTGTTCCCGTGCTGTAGTGTTCTATGTTCAATGTTGTGATCGCATTGTTTTATGACATCAGCCCTCAATGACTTTCTCTGTTTACTTCCCATTTCTTCCACCCTTCTCTAACTTAATTTGATGTCCTCTCTTCTGCTTCTGCCTATGACAGTGATTTACATGTCTTGCACATGGTCCATATTCCCAATTGCATGACTAATCATGTGTCTGTCCCAATGCGAGTATGCTATCATGACTGCTCCTACCAATTCCCTTGGCAGCACGTTGCAGCCACGTACTAACCTTTGTGGCTTACACGGTTAATGGGAGAGCTCCGGGTTGTTTTTTTTTTTGAATAGAGCGAACCTGTAGGTCAGGGACACAGTTTCTTGAAAGTTCTTTGAAAGAGTATGGTTCGAAAATTATTTACGAGAATGTTGCTGCTACTGTAGGATTTCAATGAAAAGGAGAGGCTGGTTGGCTGGGACATATTTCTTTGGAGCATTGGAGGTTGAAGGGTGATATTATAGATATTAATAAAATCATGAGGGGCATCGATAAAGTAAAGATCAAAGGTACTTTCTCTCGGGTAGTGGAGTCCAGAATTAGGGGGCAAATTTTAAAGGTGAGAGGAGAATGGTTTGAAAGGGATGTGACAGATGCAGGTACAGTTACAACATTTAAAAGACATTTGGACAGGTTCAGTAATAGGAAAGGTTTAGGGAGATACCAGCCAAACGCAAGGAAGTGGGATTAGTTTAGATTAGGAAATTTGGTTGGATGAACGAGTTGGACCAAGGGGTCTGTCTCCGTGCTGAACGAATGTCTGATTCTATTTCCTTTAAGCATTCGCACTCTTAACTTTAAACCAATGTATTATTTGATATTTCCACTCTGGGCAAAAGAAAAATACTTCAACTGCCCACCTTATCCATGTCTCTCATAATCTGATAACATTCATTCAGATCGCCCAATTTTACTGATCCATTTTTATTTATATCTGTAATGTATCATAACTTATTTTTATTTCCTCTATGTTTCCTTTTTACCGAACATTAGTACCTAGGCAATTTATATCTAAGATGACGCCATCTGTTGGTGACATTGTACTCTTTTCATTGAATTCGTGTTCCTTTGTAAGTTGAGTACACGTGACAAGAAACTTAATTTAATCCTAATTCTAAATAGCCTCCGCCAATGCAGGGGAAATAACCCAATTTGTCCCACGTTGACTTCCAGGAAATGCATTCTAATCCAGGCAACATCCTGGCAAAGAGGACCTTCCTGGACCTCTCTGTTTCCATCACTGGCAACCACCTGGAAACCGATATCCATTTCAAGCCTACAGACTTCCATATCTACCTAGAATGCACCTCCTTCCATCCACCTTCCTGCAAAAATGCCATCCCCTATTCCACATTCCTTCACCTCCACCGTATCTGCTCCTAGGGTGAAGCATTCCATTCCTGAACATCTCAGATGTCCTTGTTTTTCAAAGACAGCAACTACCCCCCCTCAGTGGTCGAGAACGCCCTCGACCGTGTCTCCCGCATTTCCCACTACTCATCCCTCACACAACCTCCCCACAATAAGAACTAAAACAGAATCCCCCTCATTCTCACGTACCACCCTACCAACTTCCAGATCCAACGCATCATCCTCCGACACTTCTGCCATCTGCAATCAAACTCCACCAGCAAAGACATTTTCCCCTCCCCACCCTTGTCTACTTTCCGTGACTTCCTTGTCCACTCCACACTCCCCTCCAGCCCCACCACATCCGGCTCTTTTTCCTGCAACCGCAGGAAGTGCTACACCTTCCTCTACACCTCCTCCCTCACCCCCATCCCAGCCCCTAAGAAAACCTTCCACATCAAGCAGATGTTCAACTGCACATCTGCTAATATGGTATACTATATACACTCTTCCAGATGTGGCCTCCTCTACATCGGGGAAACCAAACGGAGGCTTGGGGACCGCTTTGCAGAACACCTACCCTTGGTTTGCAACAAACAACTGCACCTCCCAGTTGCGAACCATTTCAACTTCCCCTCCCACTTCTTAGACGAAATGCCCATACTGGGCCTCCTGCAGTGCCACAATGATGCTACCCGGAGGTTGCAGTAACAGCAGTTCATATTCCGCTTGGGAAGCCTGCAGCCCAATGATATCAATGTGGATTTCACAAGCTTCAAAATCTCCCCTCCCCCAACCGCAGCCCAAAACCAGCCCAGCTTGTGCCCGCCTCCATAACCTGTCCTTCCTCCCACATATCCCTTCCTCCCACCTCAAGCCCCACGCCCATCTCCCACCTACTAGCCTCATCCCGCCCCCTTGACCTGTCCATCCTCCATGGACTGACCTATCCCCTCCCTAACTCCCCACCTACACTCACCTTTACTGGCTACACCCCGACCTCTTTGACTTGTCTGTCTCCTCTCCACCTATCTTCTTGATCCATCTTCTGTCCGCCTCCACCTCTCTCCCTATTTATTTTAGAATCCCCTTCTCCTCCCCCATTTCTGAAGAAGGATCTAGGCCCGAAACGTTAGCTTTTCTGCTCCTCTGATGCTGCTTGGCCTGCTGTGTCCATTCAGTTCTACACCTTGTTATCTTACATCCTGGTAAACCTCTTTTGTACCCCTTCCAAAGCCTCCACATCCTTCCTATCATGTGGCCACCAGAACTGACACAATCCTCCGTATGTGACCTAAGTAAAGCTTTATATAGCTGCAAAATGGCTTGCCAACATTTATACTCAGTAAGCTGACTGATGAAGTATCATCCCATACGCTGTCTTTGCTACTTTATCCACTTGTGCTGTCACTTTCAGGAAGCTATGACATGGGCTGCAAGATCCCTTGTAAGTCAATGTTCAGATGTGTCCTGCCAATTTTCCCTTCCATTTGATTTCTCAAAATGCACCACCTCGGACTTGTCCAGAGTAAACTCCATCTGCCATTTCTCTGCTCAAGTTTACAACTGATCTATATCCTGCTATATACCTTCACTAGTATCCACAACTCCACAAATTTTCGTGTCGTCAGTAAACCTATTAATCGTGTCACCGACATTTTCTTCCAGATCAATTATATTCATATGACAAATACGAAAGGACTCAGCAATGGGCCAAGAGCTGGAAACTGTTATTAGAAAAGTTACATACTTGTTTTTGACAGGCGCAGATTCAATGGGCAAAATGGAAATTTCTATGTGCAACGAACATCGCTAACTCTAAGCTGTGGCTGCTCTTCGTTGAAGAAGAGAATTTGATATATGGGAGAGGTTTACAAAACAACGTGGGCTGGACAGGATAGATGAACAAAAACAGTACGCCCTCATAAGCGGGACAAGAGCAAATCAACATAGATTTAAGTGATCATTAAAAGAACAAAAGAGGAAGTGAGGTTTTTTTTTATTGATGCATGTCAGAATAAATGAGTTTGAAGTCCAGTCAGTTAGAGCGAACATGCACTAGCGTGAAAGACTGGCCCTTTCTCTTTGAAGGACGACATGAGTTGGAAGCACATATATTTTTAAAAAATGTATATTAATAAGAGGTTAACAGGATGCTGGCACTCGGTAATGGTGTTTGTTTGAAGAAGCAGTACAGGCACAATTGCTGAAAAACTTAATTCTATGCAGTGACATCATTGTGATTCAGTGATTCTGTGATATACTGATGCTCTTCAAATCTACAGGGCCAGTCCTTCATTGTACTGCATGTTCACTCCAACTTACTGGATGTTAAGTTCATTTATTCTGAAATGCTGGAATTTTCTCTGACACGTTTGTATTTTTGTGACAAGATTATTGGAATTGTGCTTGACATTTCAGAATTTATGGTCTTGACGTATTTACAGCTTCCTAGTTGGCGTGATCCTGGTACTGAGATGCACTGTGCCATGATGAAATACTCAACGGGCTAATATGGAGCCTCAGTTCAAACTCTAAACTTACTGTATTTTCCATCTGTAATTTTTAATTTTAAAGGGGAAACAGGCGACGAAGCCTGAACACAGAATTTACCATGGTGCCAGGTGTTTCCTGTTGATTCGATAGAAATACAAGGTGCACAGTGACGGTTCTGTGGTTAAGCAAACTGAGAACAGTTTTTCATACATTAAGCCTTCAATAACTCTTGCCTAATTCTTAGTTATCATTTGGTGTAAAATATGATTTCGCATGTTTTCAGGCAGTGTACCGTGTTACACCTGGAGAAGTCCAATGTTGTGGAATGTGCAGCATTTCTGATAGCAGTGCTTGTATTCGTGTATTTTCCTTCTCTCTGAAATACCAGATTTCTTAATAGTTGGCAAGCTTCCCTCTATCGTATCATAAGCCATATATATCGGTGAGACTTTACTAAGGCGCTGTCGTGTGGAGATTAAACAGCACAAGTTAAATTGGACATCATTTTAAATATGGATAAAAGTAATGAACACACTAAATTGGAACTAGGTTTGTAAGCATGGTAACACAATCAATATTCTGAAGGTGATCAGAGATAAAAGGTACTGCAGATGCTGGAGAATCCGAGATAACAAGCATGGGGCTGGATGAACACAGCAGGTCAAGCAGCATCATAGGAGCAGGAAAACTTGACGTTTCGGGCCTAAACCCTTCATCAGAAATGATGTTTTCTGATGAAGGGTTTAGGCCCGAAAGGTCAAGTTTTTCTGCTCCTATGATGCTGCTTGACCTGCTGTGTTCATCCAGCCCCATGCTTGTTATCCTCAATATTCTGAAGGTGTTGGGAATCTGAATTAAGAGCAGGAAAAGCTACAGAAACGCGGAAGGAATATAAGGTTAACAGTTCGAGGCTGTGGACTCTTGTTCAAAACTCAACAGGGCCGGACAATGATGGTTTTCGGTGCTGTTCACCCAGGAGATGGTGAGAATAACCAGAGCAAAAGTTAAAGTCACACATTATAGTCAGTAAAGAGAGGTGTATACCGAAATAGGTATCAATGTTAAGTGTGACTATCAGGAAGTTACTGATCAGACCACCTGCATTTTCATCCAAATCACTTTGGTACATTACAAGCAGCTGTTGTTCCAGCATTGAGCCTTGTGGGATAACACAGGTCACCAATCTTCAGGGAGAGAAAAGTAAACATTTCCACAACTCCCTTTTGTCTTCTGTATCCAAGCCAATTTTGGATCATGTACATTATGATATATCCTTCAACAAGAAGCGGTCACCTTGGGATTGTTACTTATACACTTCCACCATTGATTTAGTCTCTCTGCACTTAATTCATCTACACATCTTGTGGAAAATTGACCACATGTGTTCTACATAAACAACCAGAGAAATCCAAACAGGCCAGTATTGCCTGGAGAGTGCACTGTCAATCAGCAGTAATGTGATTGACGGCGTAATCAACAGTGCCATCAAACAGCACTTATACGTTAATAAACCGCAAACTAATGCCCAGTTTGATTTCTTCCAGGGCCACTTAGCTCTCAGCCAAACACCGAATATGCTGGAAAATGTAACGTTCATAAACGTGATTGAACTCACTAAACGGAAGCCCAATCGAAGTTCCGAGGGTGTTGGAAATCTGTACAAGAACAGAAAAATCTGCATAAACTTGTGACAAATATAGAGTTAATATGTCGAGTCTATTGTGCTGTTCAACTAATATAGAACATAGAACATACAGCATAGAACAATACAGCACAGAACAGGCCCTTCTACCCTCGATGTTGCGCCGACCTGTGAACTAATCTAAGCCCATCCCCCTACACTATCCCATCATCATCCATATGCTTATCCAAGGACTGTTTAAATGCCCCTAATGTGGCTGAGTTAACTACATCGGCAGGCAGGGCATTCCACGCTCTTACCACTCTCTGAGTAAAGAACCTGCTTCTGACATCTGTCTTAAATCTATCACCCCTCAATTTGCAGCTATGCCCCCTCGTACTAGCCGACGTCATCATCCTAGGAAAAAGTCTCTCACTGTCCACCCTATCTCATGCTCAGGTCATTTTGTAGGTCTCTATTAAATCCCCTCTTAGCCTTCTTCTCTCCAATGAAAACAGACCCAAGTCCCTCAGCCTTTCCTCATAAGACCTTCGCTCCAGACCAGGCAACATCCTGCTAAATCTCCTCTGCACCTTTTCCAATGCTTCCACATCCTTCATGTAATGGGGCAACCAGAAATGTATGCAATATTCCAAGTGAGGCCGCACTAGCGTTTTGTATAGTTGCAGCATGACATCACGGCTCCGGAATCAATCCCTCTACCAATGAAACCTAACACACCGTATGCCTTCTTAACAGCACTA
>JAHRHZ010000255.1:415084-535730 GCA_024137785.1 Ginglymostoma cirratum
AGATGATTATAAATCCTATCTCTTATAATCCTTTCCAAAACTTTTCCTACAACAGATGTAAGGCTCACTGGTCTATAATTACCTGGTTCATCTCTACTGCCCTTCTTGAACAAGGGCACAACATTTGCAATCCTCCAGTCCTCTGGTACTAAACCTGTAGACAATGACGACTCAAAGATCAAGGCCAAAGGCTCCGCCATCTCCTCCCTAGCTTCCCAGAGAATCCTCGGAAAAATCCCACCCGGCCCAGGGTATTTATCTACCTTCACACCTTCTAGGATTGATAACACCTCCTCCTTACTAACCTCAATCCTTTCAAGTCTAATAGCCCGTATCTCAGTCTTCTCCTCTACAATATTCTCCTTTTTCTGAGTGAAAACAGATGAGAAATATTTGTTTAGCACCTCTCCGATCTCCACAGGGTCCACACACAACTTCCCACTTCTGTCTTTGACTGGCCTTATTCTTACCCTAGTCATACTTTTATTCCCCACATACCTATAGAAAGTTTTAGGGTTCTCCTTAATTCTACCTGCTAATGACTGCCCATGTCCCCTCCTTGCTCTTCTTAACTATCTCTTTAAATCCCTCCTAGCTAATCTGTAACTCTCCATCGCCTCATCTGAACCATCTCGTCTCAATGTCACATAAGCCTCCCTCTTCCGCTTAACAAGGTTACGATTTCTTTAGTAAACCAAGGTTCCCTTACCTTATCACTTCCTCCCTGCCTGACAGGGACATACTTATCAAGGACAGGCAATATCTGTTCCTTAAACCAGCTCCACATTTCGATTGTCCCCATCCCCTGCATTTTGCTACCCCATTCTATCCCTCCTAAGTCTTGCCTAATCGCATTATAATTGCCTTTCCCCCATCTATAACTCTTGCCCAGTGGCATGTTCCTATCACTTTCCATCGCTAAACTAAACGTAAGCGAATTATGGTCACTCTCTCCAAAGTGCTCACCTACCACCAAATCAAACACCTGGCCTGGTTCATTACCAAGTACCAGATCCAGTGTGGCCTCCCCTCTTGTCGGCCCTTCGACATACCGTGTCAGGAAACCCTCCTGCACACATTGGACAAAAACCGATCCATCCGACGTACTAGAGTTATAGCATTTCCAGTCAATGGTGGGGAAGTTAAAGTCTCCCATAATGACCACCTTGTTCCTTTCACTCCTGCCCAGAATCGTTTTGCCGATCCTCTCCTCCACATCCCTGGAACTTTGCGGAAGCCTATAAAAAAATCCCAGCAGTGTGACCTCTCCTCTCCTGTTTCTGACCTCAGCCCATACCACCTCAGTAGACGAGTCCTCGTCAAAAGTTCTTTCAGCCACCGTTATACTGTCCTTGACTAACAAAGCTACACCTCCCCCTCTTTTACCACCTTCCCTGATCTTTATGAAAGATCTAAACCCTGGAACCTGCAACATCCATTCCTGACCCTGCTCTATCCACGTCTCCGAAATGGCCACAACATCGAAGACCCAGGTACCTATCCATGCTGCAAGCTCACCTACCTTATTCCGGATACTCCTGGCGTTGAAGTAGACACACTTCAAATCAGCTTGCTGTCTGCCAGCACATTCCTGTGATGGTGAAATCCTGTCCATGTCCTCCCTACTCTCATCCTCCTGTGTACTGGAACTACACTACAGGTTCCCATGCCCTGCTGAGCTAGTTTAAATCCACCCAAATAGCACAAGCAAATTTCCCACCCAGGATATTAGTACCCCTCTGGTTCAAGTGAAGACCGTTCTGTGTGTAGAGGTCCAACCTTTCCCAGAATGCTCAAGTGAAAGAGGTGGCGAGAGTAATTGATCAAAAGATAAAGACAGACCTTACAGTAGTAAAGAAGAAATCTAGATTCAAATGAGTATGAATGATAAGTGTGGTGATGAGGAAGTTTCTGAATATACCACCTACATTTTCATGCGAATCACTTATGTTTATTACAAACAACCGAGATGCAGTACTGGAAAAAAAATGGGCACAAACCTTTATGGAGAAACAAAATGCATTTCTACAATTTCCTTTTGTCGTCTGCGCCCAAGCCAATTTTGTATTATCAACCATGTATTTTACGCTTCAACAAGAAGCAGTCACCCGGGAAGTTTAATTGGAGACATTAGCCATTGTTTCAAACTCTCTGTACTGGAACTGCTCCATCAGTGTGGAAAATTGACCACAATGTTGTCCTGAATATATAACAGAACAAAACTAACCCGGCCAAGCATTGCCTAACCAGTATACTATCAATCAGCAGTCATGCAATTGAAGGGGTCATCAACAGTATTATCGATCAGCGCTTACATAGCAATAAAATGCACACTGATGCCTAGTCTGAGTTCTATCAGAACCACTTCCCTCTTAATCTAACACTGAGGATGCTGGAAAATCTCAAACTGTCTCACTGCATCTGTGGAGAGAGGAACGGAGTGATTAAATATTCCTCAAATGTCGGTATGGGTGAATCTCCAAGAAAACTCAAGATGCTTTACACCGTCCAAGCCAAACGAGCCCGTTGACTGGTATCTCATAGATAACCACTGCCGATGCTCAGTAACAGCAATGCGTGCTATTTTCACAATGTACTGCAGAAATGTGTTTCTATTTCTCCCTGGAGGTTTGTGACCAGTATTTTCCATAAACGTCATGCTGTGAACTCGATTGTTTGTAACAGCTTGCCAATGAAGCAAAAGTTGGTGGAATTGCAGAGAACGATGAGGACCATCAAAGGATACAACTGGATATATATCGGTTGGTGACTTGGGCAGAGAGATGGCAGATAGGGCTTAAACCAGAAAAATGTGAGGTAATGCATTTTGAAATCTCTAATCCAAATCGACAATATACAGTAAATGGCAGAAACCTGAAGTGTACTAATAGGCAGGGGGATCTGGGTGTACAGGTACACAGGTCACTGAAAGTGGCAACGCAGGTGGAAAAAGTGGTCAACAAGGCATATATCATGCTCGAATTCATCGGCCGGTACCTAGAGTTTAAAAATTGGCAGGAAATGTTGCGGCTTTATAGAAACTTAGTTTGGCTGCATTTGGAATATTGTGTTCAGTTCTGGTCGCCACACTACTGGAAAGATTTAGTGGCTTTGGAGCGGATACAGAAATGATTTACCAGGATGTTGCCTGGTGTGGAGGGAATTAGCTATGAGAAGAGGTTGGAGAAACTGAGGATGTTCTCACTGGAACAACGGAGGTTGAGGGGAGACCTGATAGAGATCTACAAGATTATGAAGGGCATGGACAGTCTGGGCAGTCAGAAGCTTTTTTTTCCCAGCATGGAAGAGTCAGTTACCAGGGGCCATAGGTTTAAGGTGCAATTGGAAAGGTTTAAATGTGATGTACGAGCCAAGTTTTTTTTCACAGAGGGTGTTGGGTGCCTGGAATTCACTGCTGGGGAAGGTCGTAGAAGCAGATACTATAGTGACTTTTAAAGGTCTTCTTGACAAACACATGAATAGGATGGGAATAGACGGATACGGTCCTCTGAAGGATAGGGTCTTTTAGTTTTGACGGGCAGCATGTCGGTGTGGGCTTGAAGGACCGAAGGGCCTGTTCATGTGCTGGAATTTTCTGTGTTGTTCTTTGTTGTTCTTTGTTGTAGTAAATCTATCAATGTTCCTCAGACAGCAAATTCAAAACCTGTGATCACTTTCATCTGATAGAGAAAGGGAAGCGATTTATAGGAACACTGCCAGTTCCCGTCCATGCCACTCATCATCCTGACGTAGACATATATCACCATTCCTTCGGTGTCACTGGGTCAAATTCTGGAATTCCCTCCCTAATGGCATTGTGGGACAACCCACTTCATACAGACTGCAGCTGTTCAAAAAGACAGTTCACCACCACTTCGCAAAGACAACTAGAGATGGGTAATAAGTGCTGTCCGAGGCATAGATACCCCTGTCTGATAGTTACATTTTAAAATGTCATGCGAAGTTGGCTACAGGGAAATCATTTGGATTTCAGAACATGGTCTGTATTTCCTTTCACAACTGAATACTCTAGAAGCTCTGATCTGTCCTCATTTCTGGTCCACATGGTCTAAACTGCAAGGAAACGATTTCCGAATTCTAAATTGGTGCATATTTATCTCAATCTTTTTTTGTGCATTGCTCCACACATTTCCATGAAAATGTTGCTGGAATGACATGACTTTAAACAGGGTTCCATATGGACCAATAGACATCGAGATTCAAATTCCATGTGTTGTATTATTCAGGCCTATGATCTACTGTAAATTTGGCTTTTAGGAGAGACAATAACGGAGATGATCTGATACTGGGCCGGTCATTTGACGGCCAATGAACTGGATTGCAAGCCATGCTACGGCAGACAGTAGATTTTCACATCAATACTTAAAACAAGAACTGAGATCTGACATTTGATCTATTGCCATAACAATTCATCTGGCCTACTTATGATACTGAGGGAAGGAAATATGTCATACTTATCAAGTCTTGCCCATTTCCGAAACAGGAGCCACAATACTGTACAGCAGTTATACCTTAATTGATATCTGAATTCGCTTAGCAAGCCACTCAGTCCAAGTTCAATTAGGAATGGGTAAAGAATACGGGCCAAGATGGAGAATTATAAATCGTATCAAAAAATAAAATAATGTACATGTATGAACAAACCACTGTGATTGTCTATTCAACTGGTTTGCCATTTTAGTTTACAGGGAAATAACATCTATATGAAAGTTGAATGAACATGTAAAATTGTATCTGGAATTCATGAAGACAAGGAGAAAAAAAAATTGATTAAACTATTCGGCCAGGCTATATTGCTCCACCATTCGGTATGAACACAAAAATATATTGTCAAAAATCATACGACACCAGATTATAGGCCAATAGATTTACTTGAAAGCACACAATTTCAGTGTGTTGCTGCTTCTTAGGTGATAGAAGGAGCAAGACTCCGAGACCATGTGGTTTGAAATAAATCTGTTGTATTATAACCCTGTGTCGTATGAGTTTCTGACATTGTCCAACCCAGTTCAACACTGGCACCTCCACGTCACAGGAATATATGAAATGAATGTGTTGGGACTTGCAAGATATTTCATTTTTGCTGATATTAACGGGGATCAACTCAATGCAAGAGAATTAGACAAAGTGGAATTCTTAAAGTGTATCAAGGAACTTATTTTGTGTCAGTATGTAAGTGGTCCTACTCGAAATAGGGGCAATGCTAGATCTAATACAAGGGAACGAAATTGGTCATGTGGAAAAAAAAGATTGGCGAGATAGTAACAGCTACGTTAGTCTGATATCAGGGGCAGGGAAAGCATTGGAAAATATTCTGAGGCACAGGATGAATGGATTGATCAAGGATGGTCAGTATTGATTTGTTAGGGAGAGATACTATCTGATTAATTTATTTGAGTATTTTGTAAAAGTATTGAAATATACTAATGAGGATATTGCAGTTGATATGGTTTACTTGGACGTCTGTAGGGCCTTTGAGTAGGTCCCACATAGAAGGCTGGTCAAAAAAAAAAGAGCCTGTGGGATCCAAGGTAAGTTAAAAAACTAGATTCAAAATTCACTTGCAAATAGGAGGCGAAGAGTTATTGGGGATTTTATTTTTATCATTGGGAGCTTGTGACGAGCAGTCTCGCACAGAGAGTGTTGCTTGAATCCTTTCCATTTGTGAGGTACTTATAGCTCGCATATGAAGGTGGAAGATATAATTAGCTAGTTTTCAGATTACTTAAAAATTGATGGTGCTTTTCATAGTGATGAGGATGGTTTCAGGCTACAGTCTGATAGCGATCAGCTGGCAAATTGGGCTGGGTAATGGCAAATGGAATTTAATCCTGACAAGTGAACGGTTATGCATTTTGGTGGGATAATAAGGGAAGGTTGTATATAATAAATGGTAGGTCTTTAGGGAGCATCGAGGAGCAAAGGGACTTTAGTGTATTGTGTGTAAATCACCGAAGGTCTCAGAACAGGTAGACAGGTTGGTGAAGAAAGCACACGGGATGTTTGCCTTTGTTACACGGGGCACAGATCATAGGAGCAAGTACGTCTTGTTAATACTTGAAACAATATTGTTTTGTCCACAGATGGAATACTGTGTACAGTTCTACTCTCCATACTATCAGAAGGACGTGATTGCACTGCAATTCTGCATCTGGTTGAGGAATTAAAATGACAGGGAACAGTAGTCTATGGACAAAGTGCAGGGAAATGGGATTGTTCTTCAATATGTCAATGGTGGAAAGAAGGGCCTGTTCCTGGTTGAGATGTATGACACTATGACCCATATGTACACACAAATTCTTAAATACTTGTTGGCATTACTCTGTGTCGCGAGCCGGAATACCGCCCAACTGAATTAACAGTTTCCCACTTCGGCTGAAGATGCCTTGAGGGCTCTGCCTTTTTTCAAATACATCTCCCATCTGAGGCCTAGAGATCCTTCGTTTAAACTCATCACCAGTCGTCTCTCTGTCTCTTTCTTTGTCTCTCCCTCTCTCTCTTGCTCTGTCTATCTCTCTCTCTAATAATAGAGCAACCAGATGATCGTCTGGAACCTTACATAACCTAACCCAGTCTTCATGTACAAGCTTTCATGGCAAAAAATCTACTCACTTCTTATTAAATGTATTCAATGACAGCTATATGCGTTGGAGAATTCCTCTGACTCAGTCTCCTCTGAGTTAAGACAGGTATTGTTACCCCTGGCTGAAATAACCTTCCCAGAATCCAAAGAACGTGTTCTCCCTTTTTTAGGATGCCTTAAGCCAGATGGAAGGTACACGAAGCCAGGTGTTTGTCTTGCATGTCCAGGCCTAATGTCATTCGATACGTTTCAGTGAGATCTTCTCTCATTCTTCTAAGCACAATACTTCAGCCGTGTTCTCTGCCGAGTCCTGTACAAGCACTGTAAATAAAAAGAACTTGCTGTTGTACTGAAGCATTGGTTCAATGAAGTCCAACTTATCACTTGCTTGTTTATATCGTACCTGCTTTCTTGCTTACAGATACTGATTTTCAAGGTCATCCGCACCACTTTGTTCCTCACCACTTCCTGATCTTTAAATATTTAAATAACACAATGATATTCTGTTCTCTTTTATTTTCCCTCCCATGTCGATAACATCACATTAACCATAACTAGACTGCTTCTTTCATATATTTGCTCACTTGCTTAAATTGTCTAGAAAGCCTTGAAGACTTTTTGCATGGCTCCCGTCAGCAAACCTGGCAATATCATATTTGATTCCTTTGTCCAAAATCGTCAATATACATTGTGAATAGCTAAGACCCAACAGCTGACATTTATTGTACCCCACTTATCACCGTTTTTAGTTGAAAAGATGCTATTTTCTCGTCCGTGGACTAATTCAAAGTCCTGGTCAGTAAATTGCTGAATCTGCAACAAGTTTGCAATATGGTGTACCAAACCATTAATTGAATCTGTTATCATCTCCGAAAATGTCGATAAATGCAAATTATCAGGTCCTCGGGGTTGATCATCTTTAGATTGCATTTATATATAAGATAGATGGAAAGTCACTGCGCCATGACGACAACCCTTGGAGGCTTTACAGTCAAGAAATATTAAGAGGATGCATGGGAATTCCAATATGTGGCAAAGTTGAATTGTCATAGATTATATTGCATTGCGCGTTATTTGTTCCACTGGATTCGCAAATCTGAAGTTTCAAAACCAAATTTATTTGAAATTTGACCAGATAGTGCAGAGGAAGACGGAAAATAATCATTTCATCTTGGAAATGAGTTGGTAAGGAATTTCCACCAAATGACCATGATTGGTCAAATATTGAAAGGGACAATGAAGAGGATAATCTCATTCAGGGAGTAGTGGATATATGGAAACCACGGTCTAAAATAATGATAAAATAAGAATTTTGGTGATATATTTAAGGTCATTTGAAAATTAGTTGAAGGGTGAACCTTTTCAGAATAACTAAAAGCTAAAATGTTTTTAAAAACAGCAAACAATGGAGCCAGTCAACAATTCTGGCAGCATCTGTGGAGAGAGAAAGTGAGTTTTGAGTCCAAATGACTGTTTGGGATAATGATAGTTTTAAAACTGTGTACAGAATGAGGAGAAAGAGCAAGTGGAAACAGATGACGATTATGACTAGAACAAACGACAAAGGGACTGCTAGTTACAATAAAGGACGGAATTAAGATGCAGAATGGGGGCTATTGATTGGTACGATGAGATGAAAATGAATCTGCTCCTCTGAGACCGATGCTGACAGGACACAGATACGTAAAGGAGGAAGGGGGCGAATTCTAATCCAAAGGAAGGATAAAGAATTGTTCTGAAGTTATTGGTCTCCATGTTGACTCCTTAAGAGTGTGAAGTGCAGAAGCAGAAACTGAGGAGTTGTTGTTCCATCTGGTCTATGCAAAACTGAATTGCACAGCGTTTGCAAATAATCTGACACCAATAACCTCATGCGGTTGTGTGATTCTATGATATGGATTCCGAATTTGGGACTTGCTTCCGATTCAGCACATAAAAAGTCATTTATCTCTCAAGAAGAGCTGGTGTTTGCAACCCGTCTTCATTTTACCCATTAATGGGCAAATCACTTCTCATTGGTGTAGAAGTCAAGACTTTATTTCACAGCATGCACACAAGAAAATTTATTGGTTGTTGGAACGAAACACATGCTTCTGTACAAACCGTGGCCAAGGAACTGATTCTTACAGAAGTCGAAGAGCCATTTGATACATTAACTGCTGCTCCGTATCTGTGAGCAGCACTGACCTAATTTTCATATTTCGCCTAAAACCAGGAATTGGGACAATGTTGGTAACACTCCTGAACTTGCTTCTTCTTCAGCTATTGAACTGTGAGTAGTAGTGTATTGAATACATTCTCACAATTATTGATAGGTTACTCATTACTTAGACATAAATGAGAACAGTATAGTGATCAGGCTGTGCGAGAAAAAAGTATTGACATAACGTGGAATGAAATTATATTGTCTTCATTTCTCTATGACGGATTAATTAACAGTTTATGAGAATTCAGAGCTCCCCAATCAACCCCCTGCCTATACCACTCCACCACACGCACACACAGAATCCTTTCACTGTATTCATGGTTTCTGTGTCGATCATGGAGTTGAAAACCTGATCCTTTTGTGTTTGTTAGAAACCATGTCTGTTGCTGGTCTAACAGCAGTGTAGTCGGGAAACCTCCTCAACAACATTTATCTAAATTATTTGTCAATTTTTTTAAGAACTTAAAGTAGAAATTGATACTTTGGGATCTTGATGGGACATTAATTTTAGTTGGTATTTCTCCTCTTTAGATTCCACCAACACTTTCTAGATAGTGATGCATTAATACTGTCATGTCCTCAGTGAAACGAAGAAAATGTGTGCCAATATGATACGTTTCTTTTTGAGGCATACCTGCACTTTTGGAAACATGACAAACATTTTTCTCCAAGAAAACTGCTGCAATCAGCGTTCTGAAAAGGAGTATAATTCGCGGATTACCTTGGTAAAAACAGCACGGTCATTGGACCCGAAAAGTTAACTGTGCTTTCAGACAACAGATGCTTCCAGACCTGCTTAGTTTTCCAAGCAATTTATGGTTTTGTTTCTGATTTCCTGCGTCCGCAGTTCTTTGTTATTCTTTTGTTCGCTAGTTTTTATTTTTATTAACTGCATTTGGTGGAAAGATTGTTACTGCCTAGGTGAATAAGGAAAAAGTATTTGCCTGAACTGGAACTGTTGTTGCTGAAAGTTCAGTCGAATCATCAGGTTAGCGTCGATTGCATTTTTTTGTTTTAAATTTAAAAAAAAGAAACTTAATTCATCAAATGTCTTTCTGTGCATATATAGTCATTGAAGAAGTTTGGTTCTGTGCAGTAGCATATTTCGGAACAAACAACAAACACTGGAGTATGACTCTATCCAGCACACAAACCAAAGTCATATCTCTCTTGCATAAGATTGTACTCACATACTTCTGAGGCATTGGAAGTGTCTGATGATTGAAAGGACCCCCATTTAACTTCGGTAAGATGACCTCAGGTCGTGGATCTTCCCCACTGTGCCTTGGCAAAGCAGCCCGATATTTTAGTTCATCCTCAACAAATAGTCCTGGACCTTGGAATGCGCCGGTCTTCAAAACTCAGTAAGGATCACTTCCTTGCACTGGAAGACCACAAGGTTTCTTGCAGACCAAATAGTATCTTTCACCAAGTTGATAGTTTTCCAGGTGCAGTCGATTTTTGTTTTGATGTGAGCCCCGGGGAACAGACCATCGAGCACTCAGTACTGTGTGACGGAGCTGCCTGGGGGGAACCTCGACAAGAATTACTTCATCATTTTCCAGGCATTTATTGCCAAGGCACATTCCAGAGGGATACGTGCGACAGTCTCTACCCAGACTCCCCCAACCCGCACCCTTCAGCGGCCACTATGAGGGCAGTGTGGCTTTGTGCTAACAGTGCAGGTGCGGGTGAATCATCTCACAGCTTGTACCCTTCTCACCAATAGCTAGACAATGTATTAGCCCTTGTTGGAAGGTACCGGTGATGAAGCATTCTCTCAAATGACTGAGACAGTCCGCTCAGGGAACAGCTCGACAGGATCTACGTTTCCTGCAGTGTCTCGAGGACACTAAGGTATGCGTGTAAACTACCGTTAGCACCGCGCTGTTCATTCAGCATTGATTTCATTCCCAAAGCTCTGGAAATCCATTAGAACAATTGTCTTTCTGAGTCTGCAGCAAGTTTGTTGCTTATTGAGACAGGGATGATAACATTATAGTTTTGCTGGTGGTGTTAGTGCTTCAAAACTTTAAATGCATTTCAAACTTGTTTTCTGGTTTTGGGGAGTGTTGTGCCTAACTTAGTTGAGGAGATGATTTGAATGGAAATATCGAAGCAGTTTACTCATTTCGTCTTGTTTAGATTACTTTTATTTGCTACAGTGTTATCACTTAAGGCAAGCAAACAAGAAAGCAATCTTACATCTTGTGAAGAAAGTCTAAACAGCTGGAAGGATTTTCTGTTAAATCTAGGTGCATCGAATCCTGCGTAACAGTGAACTTGCTGTCTGTAAAACATCGGTTAACATTGTGTCCAGCACCATTTGAACTTAAACTCACACGCAGATATTTCTCGCAGATTGGACTCATAACGTGGGTCATTTGCACATTGTGTGACATAATTCATAGAACCATTTAAATTAAGTCGCTCGTCCTACATTTACAATTTCTATCGACACGTTGATGCAGAACTGATATGTTTCTATGGATATTGGTTAATGGCATAATTTTCTTCAAATAAACGCTTCGAAAACTGTAATACTGAAATATGCAGAATGAATATTTTGCTTCATTTATTCTCAATGAAAAATGGGTTAGGTGACAATTAATATGACGACATTACTCCCCCGACTCTTTTTTGTCTATTTGTTCAAAAACATGGGAATGTGTGGCTTACTGAAAATGCAAACTAGCGGTGGTAATCTGCATTCATGAAACACTGCATACAATTGAGTCTGGGTAGAGCATAATACATGAGGAATATAATTACATAATCATGATCAGGCATCAGTCAAGGAGCAACAAGATCATTCCAGTCAGGATGGGGACTTCGACGTGTTGGTGTTTCCATATTCTGTGCACCTTTATAGATGGTGTGCGAGTAGTATTGTTCGATTGTGTGAAGGAGTTTAGCTGAGTTGTTGCAGTTAACTCTGCTGATGCCACTTTTGGTGGCTGGACATTGATGGTAAATGCTTTAAATTGTTAAGTTAATGCACGGGATGTGAATCAAGTCAATTGTTTTTCCCGAAATTACGTCTAGCATATGAAAGTATGTTGCAGTTCAATGCAACATTGCAAGCAGTGAATATTCCTTCATTGACCTGGACTGTGTATTGCTGACAGTGAACAATGTTTTGGAGTCAGAAGTTGAATGAAGCAGAATATCGAACATCTGCTCCCCACTTGTATTGAAAGGATGGATAAGTCAGTTCAGATTTCTCAATTTGGTAGAATTAGGATACAGCATCATGTTTTAAACAAACACAGTATATGTTAGAGAAACTCAGAATGTCTGGAAACATCTAAGAAGAGGGAATAATAGCTAAAATTTCGAGTCTGGTATGACTACTCATCAAAACTGAAGAACACAGCTGCTTCACTCTCCACATATGATGCTAGGGCTGTTTGTTTCTACAGCGTTGTCTGTGTTTGTTTCATATTTCCAACCATCACATTATTTTGCCTTTGGTCTGGTGTCTTATTTGATTTGCCGTAGTTTTGTGAATCGGTATGTATTGTCGGGTCGACGACGAGAGAGAGACATCATGAAGTCATTGGATGTAATTTGATTGAAAATGCTTGGATTCATTGGAAGAAAGTCTGGCTGTGGAATGGCGCAAGAATAAACTTTCAAAGGAAAAGATGGTGTTCAGAATATTTGAAGAAAGGTTTAAATTTAGTTTGTGAACCTTTGAGACCAGGAGTGTTTTGTTAGATTTCCACAAATCATTGAATAATGTGAGAGAGTCTATTCGTTTACGTGCATGAGTATTCCAGAAATAGAACTTTCAGTTGACAGAAAACGAGCTGATACGAGCCCACAGATTTGATAAAGAAGTAATGTTACTGTGGATGTGTATTTCTTCCACACTTCTTGTTTTATTCTGTTTTTGCAACATTTCAACCTACAAAACTGTGAGATAAATTGGATTGTTTTATGTAACATTTATTAATCTAGAAATAACAACATTCTCAGATCAGATTAAAAAAAACACGATAGTGAATGATTTCATTGAGTATGCAGTTTTTTTGTTAAACAATTAAAAGAGAGTGTGAAATATGAACTTGCAAATTACACGAACCATTTCAATATTCACATCGTAATGTAGTTATGAATAATTAACTTCTTAATCCACCACTGGACTTTTTCAAATCATGTATTTGTAAAAAAGAAAAAAAAAGAAGAACATTCAGCAAACAGTTTTTAACTCAAACCTTTCTCTTTTATTGTAAGTTGAATTCTTTATTACCCAAATCGTTCTGCTCCTCGGATATAACACGAAATACATTCAGTACTTTTTTCCCCCTAACGTTGATGAAATCATGTAAAACGAGAAGTGAATAAATCATTTCATTTCCTTTTTTAGATAATGTATATTAAGCGATAAGTCACAATCAAAAATTAAAATCGTTCTACATTTTGGTAGTTGTATGTGATTTGATTCTTTTTATTCCCCGTCTCGATTGACATCTAATTGAATTAAGGAGATTTCAGTCAAATCTTGATTGCTTTATGAAATCAAAATTAATGTCATTATTAAAGAACAAAAACATTGTTCCTGTCACCCTGGTGTAGCTGAAACAGACTTGAAATATTCTGACCACCTTGCTAGTTATATTGTTTCAGCTTGAAGTAGGAAGCGATCTGCGTTAGAATAGATTATGTCTGAGTGAAATGTGTACAGTACTGTAAATGCACCAACTCTCATCTCACTCCTCAATGAAAGTCTGGTCTCCGCCATACTGCAATGGAAATTTCACATAACAAAGTAAATGTTTAATAAGTAATTCAAACGACAAAACAAGTTCCAAAAGAACCAGAAGTATTCCATAATAATGTTCTGTCTCGAGTCGCAGCCAACAGCCTTCAGTGCTCTCAGTTTGTAACAGTGCTCCCATCAGTTGCATTGTTCAAAATGATGCCACTGATCTGTTGTAGTTTTTTAAAAAATTTTGTACAACTGTTCATTTAATAAAGAACATCAAAAGACTGAGATATCTCATTAAATTCAACAGCTTATCTTGTACAATATTGCTCAGTCCTTCAAAACATTGTTAATGTCTTTCCTATCACTTCATTACGACCATATCAGCGGGGTTCTTACGGTTTCAATTATCTTTGCATGTATGCAACAGTGTACAATGAAATAGATTCAAATTCTCACAAACATAACAGTAATTCAGCAAGATGTGGGAGAGAACAGCTGATATGGTGGGTGGTTTGAGCAAATCAGAAATAGTACAGGCTGAGAAAGGAGAACTGCTGAACTTTTATTTGAATGAATCAGGAAACTATCACATCCAACGCTCCAGCCTACAAGACTGTCTCCGATTTTTGTTGCTCATTGTATATGACTAACTACATTCCAAACAAAAATAAAGTCATTAAGTTTCAGCATGGAGGGATATTGCTCACAAGTCACAAATTGATAGAAGGCTCGGTCACATTGGTGAATGCACTTTATAAGTGAATCTGTATAGCGGGGACCGAATGAATCAAGGCAAGGGTTAAGTGACCGTTTGTAAACAAACTGGACAGACGGCCCATGTTGGCTTAATGCGTGAAAATAGACATAAAATGATTCAGAGATTGGAAACAACCAATTATTGGTTTATAGAGTATTCAAAAATTGGATTGGAAACTAATTCAGAGCGGGGAACTAAAAGTCCAAAATTTTATGTGACAAGGTTCAAGTTAATTGGAAACTTCAACTTAATTTAAATATAAAATGTATTTCGATTTCTGCATCAACTTGCGTTCGGAATATGATATATTATCAATGAACATCATTAACAGGCCAAGCTCAGTAAACGATGAATCATAAAATGTACAGAACGGGGTTCATCACCATCCCATCCACAATGCAGTTGAACATGGGTAATGCGTACTCATAGCAACCATTTGTGGGCAATGAGGAAAGGGAATGGAACTATTTCAGCAATTTGGTCAAAAAGGCAGCACAGACCCCTTGGACAGAATAACGTCCTTCCTTTGTTTTGAACACTAGAATTGTTTTTAGACTATTACATATTAAACTGTCTTTTTGATTCCTGGTAAGCCCATAGGTCCTGGAATTGAGAAAATTGGGATTTGCTGCTGAATATTGCTAATGACGAACCTTTGATATGCTTTAACCATGTAGACAGCGGAGCAGGATAAATCCAAAGTGTATGAGACCAAATGCAACAGCTTATAAGAATGAAACACTCTGGAGTTCGTTGCTGACTAAGTAAAGTTAGTCGTTCTTTATTTCAGTACTGTTCATCGAATAAAAACCTGAATTTTATTTTATGGAGGTGCCTTGCTTTGACCACTGGGAAATAATGCTTTGTACAGGGATCATAACGATGGTGAGCCATTCGATAATGCAAGACTATGCAGAACAGTCAGTAATTTTGTGAAACCTTCACACTGCCAACAGATAGATTCCAAAGAAGCTCACCAAAAGTCACATTACTTTGTTTTGGCAGTGTCCGCCTGTGTGAAAACAATGCGGTTAATTTGAGAAAAAAAAAAATTGACAACATTTGTTCTTTAAAGAAATTATGTTTCACGTTTTCAAGTATTGCATGAAGGGATGATTTCACATTTCCATATATCATTTATTTCGCAATGCAAAATAGTTCTTACTCCGTGTTTATTTTACCTGTTTATTTTATTTCTAAGTGTTGCATTAATTCTTATCACGTTAATTCTCATCCCTTTATTTCAGGGAGAGTTGTCGACACTCAGGCTGAAAGAGCAGGTAATTACATGTTATGTTCACATGGAGTGCAATCTTTGTATTCTGTTGTATCCTATCAAACATGAAGGTGTGGTGATAATGTCCATACATTAGTATTGATGTAATAATCAGCTGTTTGTTCATAACTGAAGTGGGGATGCATTACTCCTGAAAGTCTCTAATTCCAGGATCCTGGAGTGAAGAGTGTCAGGATTCATGACCTACTCACATCACTGTTCTCTGGCAGAGAGACAATCATTATGGAAAGCGAGAAGGATCAGCTCCCACAGACAATACTGTCCTCCGATCAAACGATAATGAATGGAGAGAATGTGAAAGATCAAGTCCACACACTGATATGCTCTCCGAAAAGCTTTCACATTATTTCTTCACTAGTGAGCACTGACCTGACCATGGATCCAATAACATTTCTTAATAAAAACCCGAAAGAACGGCGAATGTTTTAAATCAGGAAAAAAGCAAAATCTGCTGTTAAAGCTGAGAAGTCTGGCAGCATCTGTGAAGAAAACAAAATAGACTTGACGTTTCGGGACCCATGACCCTTTCTCGGAACTGGTGGTAGCTGGAAAAACATCAGTTTATAAGCAAAAAATGGGGAGTGGGATGGGATAGGGAATAAACGATAGAATACAACCAGAATAGAGAGAAGAGTAATTGGAGAGGCAAAACGATCTGACTAAAAAGGTGAATAGTTGCCAATCGGGACTGTTTGTGATGAACAACGGATAGTGTGTAATGTCTGGTTATGTGATAACAAGGCCTGATATGTGTGGGGTAGGGATCGAGGATATGGGAGAGTTTAGTCCCTAAAATTAATGAACTTGATATTGAGTCTGGATGGCTGTAGGGTCCCCAAGTGGAACATGAGATGTTGTTCTTCAGCTTGCGTTGAGCTTCACTGAAATGTTGCAACAAGCCAGGGACAGAGATATTGGCCAGGGAACAGTGTGGTGTGTTAAAGGGACAGGCAACAAGTAGCTTAGCGTCTTTTTTGCGAGCCCAACATAGATGCTCTGAGAACCGGTCACCCAGTCTATGTTAATACTATTTTTTTCTTCACAGATGTTGCCAGACCTGCTGAGCGTATCGAGCAACTTCTGTTTTTGTCCATAATATTTATTCCTGTGATAGGCAGAGTACCGTTTCATTTTCTAATGTTCCCAGCGAGGATCTGTAGAGTTTACTGGCCACTCAGCCCACAACATGATGGAGAACAGACCGCTACTGGTCCTGCACCTCTCAGATTTCCAGAAGTTAACTTTGTTTGTTGAATACTTGCCTGTATGGTTGCAGCTCCACCATCACTCAAAATGTTCAAAATCATCCAGGAAAAAGCACCTCTCGCTTGTTTGGCACCACACAAATAATCATCCATTAGTTCCACCACCAATGCTCGCTCGCAGCGGTGTGTACTATTTACGAGACACATGGAAAAAAAAACCTGAAGATCTTCAGACAGGACTTTCTAAACCCATGAACATATCTACCTAAAAAGTCAAGGGCAACAGAGAGAATGCACAGCACCCACTACAACTTCCCCTCCGAGCCACTCACCATCCTAGTTTGTAAAAACATTCATGTTCCTTCAGTGTCACTGAGTGTAAATCTTGGAATTCCCTTCCTAAGGACATTGTGAGTCTACCCACAGCACATGGAATGCAAAGCAGTACAAGAAGGCGGCTCACCCCCACCTTCACAAGTAGAGGAAACTAGGGACAGGGCACAGAAGCTGGACCCACCATAAATGCCCAAATCCCATGTATTAGCTATAACAATCTTCTCAGATCAAGCAGTTTAGAGTACTTTTTTTCTCCATGGAAATATTTCTCCGCCCCTTGCTCTCTGTGAGTGAGCAACAGTTATAAAAACTTGCCTTCTCTATCAACATATAAAATGTGTTTTCCAAGTTATATTGTGAAAGAGTGAATTTTCACCATCTCTTCACACCGGTTGCATGGTTAAAACAGGATGCGAGCTATCATGGCAACTTTCATGAGTCTGCATGTTAACTTTGGTTACTACTTCTGCTCTTAACAGAGACGGTGAAGGTGAGAGTTGTGAATGGAAGCAGTCCTTGCGCTGGCCGAGTGGAGATTCACTATCAGGGGCGTTGGGGAACCTTGTATGATCTTGACTGGGACCTGCTGGATGCCACTGTTGTTTGTCGGGAGCTGGGCTGTGGGATTGCCGTCTCTGCCCCTGGCGGGGCTCACTTTGGACAAGGATCTGGAGGGGTTGTTACAACGGGTGTTGTGTGCAGCGGCGATGAGCTTGCTCTGCGGGAGTGCCAATCATTGAGTTGGGGTCACTATGACTTTCCACATTCCAATGATGCTGGTGTCATCTGTTCAGGTAAATGTCAACTGTCGTTTTGGTATAGTTGTATCATTAGTCGCTACTCCCTGAAACCAGATCGGGATATGATAACAGAACGGCAACTGATCAATAATTAATTGAGATGATTGGTATGGGAAACAACAACACTCATATTGTATGAAGCATTGGGTGTAAGTAGGGGATGGTGTAGCTAGGGGCTGCTGAGGAGATCCGAAAGACATCAATGATGAAACGTCGAGGCAATGATGGTCATCTGATTAATTTAGTTAACTACCTACAGCAGCGCTGGAAAATGAGATTGAATGACATTCAGGCAGAAATATTTGGATTGTTTGGTAATTTCGAAAGAATGCTGGATTGATAACGGGGCAGGAAAATACTGAAATACTCAAATGATTTAGAAATTAATGTTGGAGAGTAGATCAGTAAGTTCCTGGATGTAACTTAAATTGGTCGGCTGCTACATAGTCAGGAAAAATAGCCTTCTATTACAGAAAGATGCAGACAGATGGTCAGATAGGCCGGTCAGTGGTGAATGGAATGTAAGCTAGGTAAGTGTAAGGTGACTTACTTCGGCATGCCAACCAAGGAAAGATACGTTATGTTAAATTGTAGGGCGTTGGGGAGCAGCGTGTATCAGAGAGAAATTGATGGGTATATCCACCAGTCCCTTACAATGAAGGGATAGGTAGATAAAGTGATTGAGGGGGAAATGGAATACTTGTCTCTAATAGAGGCGGCATTAGGATTAAGAGCAGGGAGAATAACCTGAAACGATATTAAGCGTTATTTCGTCCAGAGGTAGAACAGTGAATGTGGTTCTAGAGTCCAAAATATTGGACGGTTGTCGTCGCAGTGGAGAGGAATATTTCCAATATTTTCCATGGGTTATAAAATGTTACTTATGAAGATAGTTTGTATTATCTGTGTTTGTTCTCCTTGGATGAGAGGAGACTGAGGAGTCAGTCATCATTGAAACCCATAAAAATATGATTGCCATCGATAGGGCTGACAACAAGGAACCTTTCCTTGATAGCTTGGTTAAGCTATCGATGGCCAAGGCACATAGATTTAAAGTAAGGTGTTGAGTTTTAGGAGAGACGCGAGAACATTAATTTCCACCCAAAGGGTGCAGGGAATCTGGAACTCCCTACATATATGCGTGGGAGAGGCAGAAACCCTGCAAAACTGCCAGGGGTTTTGGAAGTGCAATTATGGTCCAAAGAATACAAAGCTAACCTATGCGCTGGGAATTGGAAGTAGAAAAGTGAGGTGTTTGTTTTAGTCACAAACAACTCGAAAACTGAAGTTCCTTTTCAGTGCTGAAGCCCTCTGTCACTATGTTTCGATAAATTGGGGTTCACCTGGCTATAGCCAAGTAATAAATTGCCTTCCCATTCTCGTATTTCTACCTCTACAATTGCCCAAACACCTATACCTCTCACTACAATAAATGTTCTGCCATTCATCTACGTTCTGTTAAGATATAGCATCACAATTATCATACGTTTCACTTCCTGTATCTCCGTTTTACCTGCACCTCTCTTGCCTCTTCAGTATTTCAAAAGTGTGATATTGATGGTCCTGTTCGAGGTTTGTAGAAGCAGATACTTAATAAGTTACAGACATCCTCTTTGGTTTCCATCATAACCATTTGCAGTTATGTAGCATAACGTCTCGCTCTGCAAGCTGTCGGAAATCTGAAAAAAAAAAACTATTCACAATCTTGACTTTTACGTTTGACGAGGAGGAGATTTTCATGCCCATGTTATCTATTTGCGCCAACTTAAGATATGTGAACTTCACCCTTAATTCAATTCATGCACAGCTGAGACCCTCATCTTTTTGCCTGGATTAATCACTTACCTCCTACTGCCTTCCCTCATGTTCCCTCTGGCGACTTGAAGTCATTTGAAACTCTTACTCTTCTATCCAGTACTTGACTCGGACCATGTCCGATTACTCATCTGCACATTGTTCTACACATTGTACTACATTCCATCCCAGTAAATTTACCTGATAAACTCATAACATTGTTATCGCCTTAGACGTACCTTAATTAAAATGTGATCACACAATGGGCACCCAAACTGCCCATTTATTCTTTGGTACCTGTCTTTCACACGATCTTCCTGAACATTAACCATAGTCCGCAATTTGTTGTTAATTGGAATGTTGGAAATCGTTTTGGGGTTGATAAATCCAAATTGGTTCCCACAATATTATACCACCGTAACATCAACACCAGTTCCAGTAGATCACTTTCCGTTTGTTGTCAGGTTCTTCTCTTTCCCAGTTAATGGATCTAATATTCCATTGCCAAACAAATCAGCCAAATCTATTGTTTACAGTGTTTTAATAACCTGCACTTCCAGAACTCGCAGATCTCATTGTGCTACAGTAAGTCTGGCCTTTTGTCCATTCCAAATGTAATTGGTCCAACACAGGAGCTGAAAATATGATTTCCGTGAAGCAAAATATCGATCATTTCCCTCCGAAATCTCTCTTTCACTCAAACTGCCCGTGACAATGTTTTCTTGGAAAACTCAACGAGAATATTTTTCAGAGACTTCGTTTTAAGATTAGGATGGTATTACTCATGTTCCTGTGCTGTAATATTTTATCCTGCTGTACGTCTCAGTTATAAATGTTGGAATTGAAGGAAGCATGAGACAGGATTTATATCGGACTGAGTTAGTATTATGGGTTATATAAAATGACAGCCAAATTGTCAAGTAGAGCGTTGAGATATTGGTGAAATAAGATTTTTTGAAACATTTATTTAAGGTGCATTCTTGCAAAAATTGTTGATTTGATCAATTAAGTTTATTAGATATTCTGTTTCAGGCTTTTATAACACCTCACAAGAAAATGTAATGTTCGACTCACCCCAATTGATATATTATGCTGAATTGTACAAAGAAGGGAGAAGGTACCGAAAGTATAATCGTCTGTGTTATTGCCTAACAGAACATATCAATTTAAGGCTATCAGATGGTGGAAGCCCTTGTGCTGGTCGATTGGAGATTTACCACAAACGGACATGGGGATCGGTTTGTGATGATTCCTGGGATGTTATAGACGCTGAAGTGGTTTGCAAACAGCTGGGTTGTGGAAATGTATTGGATATGACATTTCCTTCCCCCAACGGACCGGGATCAGAGCCAGTTTGGCTGAAAGATGTGAAGTGTTGTGGAAATGAAAAATTTCTCTGGGAATGTCCTTCAGCACAACTGGGTCACCAAGGGGACTGTTCTCATAAAGAGGATGTGAGAATTATGTGCTCAGGTGAGACCACTGTCAGTGTTGTTATTCCACAATAATGTTATAGACGAGGCTACAAACGGACTGCTATGTGGTGAATCAGGGAGTATGTACAGTAGAGGCAGCAACTGAAGACAGTACTCCATGTTCCACCTCTGCTACACTGAGCGATCAGAAATGTTATTTCATCTACATCTAAGTGTCCTACCTTGAGTAGATACTTCTATCAAATACATGTCAACCCACTCGTTAAAGAGATTATTAATGGTTAATTATCAATATTATGGGTGGAGTAAATAGTCTCCAGAATACTCAAAGGAATTTATCCGTAATAAATTGCTATTTATGATCTTTAGTTTTGTGCCAGGCCATTCGAAATATTATTCCTGACTGTGCATGCCTCGATTGCTCCGTGAATCTATATCAAATCAATTATTGATTTGGAATGAAAGTATGTCTTCTTTACACTTTCTTCCAGAATTCATAACTTAAGATTTAACTGGATTAAAATTTTATCCCGCATTGGGCAACAGTACTGGCCATTTCTGATGAAGGGTCTCGGCCCGAAACGTCAAGCTTTCCTGCTCCTATGATGCTACTTGACCTGCTGTGTTCATTCAGCCCCTACATCTTGTTATCTCGGATTCTCCAGCATCTGCAGTACCTTTTATCTCTAGTACTGGTCATTTATTCAGATGTACTTGTCTTTTGTGTGACATTCGTGAACTGTAACCATATTCCCTAAATTGTTGTCAAACGGAATGTTTCAAATTGTATTGGGATTGCCAAATCCAAACTGTATTCCCCAATATTAAACTTCCATGAGAATTGCCCCAACAAAATCTAAGTGGCAGGAATAGCTCCACAGGTCTGGCAGCATCTGTCGAGGAAAAATTAATCAGAGTTAACGTTTCGGGTCCAGCGACTTTTCCTCTGAACTAATGGTGGTTGGGAAAAACATCAGTTTATACGCAAAAAAGAGGGGAGGGCGGTGTGGTATGGCGTAAACGATAGGATAGAGCCTAAAGAGAGAGAAAAACAGTTGGACAGTCAAAGAGTCACGAAAGACGGTCAATAGTTGTTTATGGGGTCTATTAGCGACTCAAGACAGGTATTGTGTAATGGCAGATTATGTGGTAATAAGGCCTGGTATGCGGGGTAAAGGGCTGTGACATGGGAGAGTTTTGGCTCTAAAATTACTGAACTCGATACTGAATACGGAGAGCTGCAGGATCCCCAAGCAGAAAATGTGATGTTGTTCTAGAATGCATTGAGCTTCGCTGGAACACTGCAGCCAGCCAGAGACACACATGTTAGTTGGGGAACAGTGTGGAATGTTAAAATGGCAGGCAACACGTAGTTCAGTGTCTTTTTTTGGCGAGCAGAACGTAGAGGTTCTGCAAAGCGGTTAAGTAGTGTGCACTTCATTTCCCCAATCTAGAGTCCTATTCTGGCCCCCACCCACAACTATTTCTTCGATAAATCGATGATATCATTTGTTCTGCTTCAGTTTCTCGTCCGAAATTGGACAGCATTTTTCAATTTCGTTTCCAATTTCCACCCTGCCCTCACTTTCACCGGTCTATCTCTGACTCCTCCCTTCCCTTCGTCGACATTTCTGTTTCCATTTCTGGAGTTGGACTGGCCACTAATAGTCATTACAAACTCACTGGCTGCCAAGGCTACCTGAAGTATACATCCTTACAACACAGTTTCTGTAAAGACTCAATCCTATTCTCTCAGTTCCTTTGTCTCTGCCGTATGTGTTTAGATGAGATCAACTTCGACAAGGGAGCCTACAAAAAAGTCCACCTTCTTCCTCAACCAAGGTTTCCACAGGTCCGTGGTCTGACCCATCTCCTGCACTTCCGCTCTCACTCTGTCTCTTCCCTCCCGCAACAGTGAGACGGTTCCCCTTGTCCTTACCTATCATCCCACCAGCATCCACATCCGGAAGATCATCAAGCGTCATTCCCACCACCTCCAGCAAGATGCCAACACTAGACAAGTATTTCTCTCCCCTCCCTGTCCGCCTTGCGCAGGGGCAGTTCCCTCTGGGACAACCTGTTTCACACTTCCTTCACCCCCAACACACCCCACAGCCCGACAGCATCTTGCCCTGTAACCAGCGAAGGTACAACACCTGCCCATTTACGTCCTCCCTCCCGAGTATCCCAGGGCCCAACTATACCTTCCAGGTGAAGCAACACTTCTTCTGCACTTCCCAGAACCGGGTCTACTATATTCACAATGTGGTCTCTTCTACACTGGGGAAACAAAGCGTAGACAAGATGATCACTTCCCAAAACATCTACGTTCTGTTCGCAAAAAAGACCCTGAACTACCTGTTGCCTGCCACTTTAACGCACCACCCTGCTCCCTGACCAACATCTTTGGCTCTGGGCTGGCTGCAGTGTTCCAGCAAAGCTCAACACAAGCTAGAAGAACAACACCTCATTTTCAGCTTGGGGACCCTGCAGCTCTATGGATTCAATATCGAGTTAGATAATTTTAGGGCCTAAACTCTCCCATGTCCCAGACCCTACCCCACACATCAGGTCTTAAACCACATAGCCTGCTATTACACACTACCTGTCATTAGTCACTAATAGTCCCCATTAACAACTATTCACCGTCCTAGCCTGATCGTTATCAACTCTCTGCCTGTCCAACTGCTCTTCTCTCTCTTTACGCTCTATTTTATCGTTTACTCTATATCCAACACCCTCCCCTTTTTTCTGCAAGTGAACTGATGTTTTCCCAGCGATAACCAGTTGCGAGGAAGCGTCACCAGACCCGAAAAGTTAACTCGGCTTTTTTACTTCACAGATGCTGGCAGACCTGCTGAGCTTTTCCAGCAAGTCTGTTTTTGCTCCTAACGTACAGCATCCGCAGTTCTTCCGGTTTTTATGAGATCTATCCCATTCCCAGAAGATTACCACTTCTACTCTTTGGCAAATCTGAAAAAACACTTTGGCCTTAGACGTTCTGTTTGCTGTCAGTTTCTTTTCTCTAAAAGTTTGCACACTCAGTCCTTTAAAGATTCAAGTAGCACCTCGCTGAAGGTATTTTGAAGCACTCTGAACGATGCATCTCCTGCTCTGATTCTACTTCATATGTCTGTAACTTCTTCCAGTCGTTTAATAAGGTACCTCAAGTATCATTTTTTTTTTTATCAAGACCTGAGTTGAATGTCAGGGACAGTCAAAGCTATGTACCGAAGTCATAAGCAATCTATTAATCTGGCTGTCTGTTATTACATGAACAGAGCACAAGGAGATGCGGCTTGTGAATGGAAAGCATCGATGTGAGGGAAGAGTGGAAGTGTTCTACAATGGGACCTGGGGAACAGTGTGTTCGGAAAGTCTGGATGTTCATGATGCGGAAGTGATTTGCAAACAGTTGCACTGCGGTGTCCTCATATCCATTGATTATTATACTCAGTTATTTGGAGCAGGAAGAGGACCTATTTGGCTCGATGAGATAGATTGTCTGTCACAAGAGAAGACACTGTGGGAATGTCAGACAGAACCGTGGGGTCAACACAACTGTGAGCATAGGGAAGATGCCGGTGTTATTTGTTCAGGTAACATGACAAAACTCCCCAATGTTTGGTTGTCATTTCAGACATTAATTTCCAATAGAATCAGCATGTTTCTCCTCTTCAACAGAGAGTGATGTCAGGAAGGAACAGCCGCTCAGTTCAAATTACTGCCAACAACCGTCAGGTGCGTCTTCATCATGAATGTGCCAGCATTCAGAATGATGTTCTCAATAATATTGCTGCTTTGTACTGCATTCATTTATAAGCCGTTTTCTGCCACAGATTCACAACATAGCGTGCGCCTGGATGGAGGGAGCAGCAACTGTTCTGGGAGAGTGGAGATCATGTGTGATGTGCGCTGGGGCACGTTGTGTGGTGATTCCTGGGATATAACTGATGCCAATGTTGTCTGTAGACAGCTGAGATGTGGTTTCGCAGTATCAGCCCAAGGAGGGCCCGCTGTCTCCCAGGGTAAAGGTGTGATCTGGCAGAATGATGTGAAGTGTAAGGGAAGTGAATCCCATCTGTCTGACTGTCTCTCCCCATCACCAGCTCAAAGGGAGTGTAATCCTAAAGAATTTGCCAGTGTGATCTGTTCTGGTAAGGACAATGCTGACTGGTGCCAATCAGTGGTAATTCATGTCTCAAACTAGACCCAAAATTTGTCTGCCTACTTTAAATTTCACCTTCATGAATATTTGTGCAATCTCTTCCATAGGATTCGAGCTGTTGCCGACATCACCTTCACCTCCATTTACGGGTATTTTTGATTGATACTATTATTAATGTTTGTGTTAGCGTTACGTTCCTGATTAATGACATTGATGTTGTTGGTATTTTAATGATTTTGAAGATACTGTCAGTGTTTTCTGTTCGAAGGATTCGTAACAACTCTGCAAGGCAGCTCGTAACTAGACTAAATCTTTCTTCAATTCTTTATTGAAGAACAGGAAAGGACATCTATTTCCATACCCGGTGTCGTGTGCCTAACCTTGGGAGTTCTGTTAATCTGTGACTTGCTTGCACTACTGCACGTAATGCAGAGAAAATTACAAATAAAAGGTGAGCCTCAGATTTACCAATTGAGCTTACACTGTGTAGCTGTTTTGTTCCATATGCTGGCGGACCTGTAGATTATTCTTGCATGTTTTCATCGTCTGGACCTGATGGTGATGAATGTGAGGCCCTTTCTGTCTATTTGTTTTCCTCAAGAAGCTTTACCTATTAAAACACAACATTTAAATTGACGCAAAGATAAAGTATTTAAATACGACAAATATGATTTATAAGAAGATCAAAATTACGTCAAAAATTCATCAAGTCATCAAGTAGAGAAAAATAGAATTGACCTTTAACGCATCCATTATCCGAAATCATTATCAATGTGAAAGATATTTCAAGACTCAATATTTCTTATCTTTAAGTAGTCTGCAAAGGACACTCAGAATACAGAAGCTATTGATTGTAGCAATGTGTCTTTATGTTTCATTGAGATGTTTGCCCGCTGCCTCTAATTATTTGTGCACCAGCTAGCTTTGATGTACGATTCTTCAGTTTCTAGGTACTGATGCCAGAACTGAAGATCATTGAGATAATAAATTGGCACTTTAAAGGGAACATTTCGTTATGTAACAAATGGGTTCCCTTGACTGGGAAGAGTACACTTCTTGACCTTTTTACAGTGATTTAAAAGTATTTGCCTGAGAGCTGTTTTCCACTAAGTGGCAATAATGATCAACACGAATGATGTAAATACGTCAGTTCCTGTACCTTTGAAGTTGACTTGAGGTTAGATTATATGTAACTATCAAAAGGAAGCCCTTAGTTCATGACTATCAATGTCAATAAGATTCTCCTAATTTCTTTTGTCTCACTTTATTGTACTCAACTGATTATAACAAGTATGTACTTTTCTAATTCCAATATTCAAATTCCAATGACATTATTGTTATGTCAACATACTCTTTTCATTCGACTATGGACGTTATCGTGAACATTTTAATCTCCTCATGGCCACCAAGATTTCTTTCTTTTTGTCCATATATCTTGATGCTTTTCTTTGTTAATTCTACTCAGCAGTTTCAATTTCTTCAGTCAGCATTTTCACTCACATATGCAGTATTGTGAGTTGAGAATTTTCTGAATAAACATTTGCATCTGGAATGATGATTCCCCATTCAATCTGAACTAGCAGCACCCATCCCAACCAACAATATCTCACTCTCTATGTTTAACATTATAAGTTTCCCTTACTGATGAAGCAAGACAATTAATCACGGACTGTTCACTTGCTTTTCGAAACTGGTGCTGCCGTCAGTGATCGGTCAATGTTGTGCCAATAGTCCTGTATTGTTTGAACTACAAGTGCTCAGGATTAGTGTTGCTTCAGAAATAAACTCAGTGCTGCTCTAAGTGATCAGCTACAAACGCTGATCCAGTCTATCCTTACATCAACAGATGTTAAAGCAGGTGGAAGAGCCTCAATTCCTGGTTTGTACCAAGGAATTTATGAAGAAATTAGGAATATTCCCTCTGGCAAGAAGACGGGTCAGAAGCACAGACCAGGTATATACGTCCTTCTTCATAATGAGTCGTGAGTGGATAAGTATTGCTTTCCTTCAATTTCAATGATCAGTGAACTGATTGCACATAGGTTGTTGCTAAATCACTGTCCTCGTGAAAAGGAAACTATCATAGTGAACGAATGTCCACCTGTGATTAGAGAGAGAAAGATTGACAATTTGAGAATTCCCATGCCCTTCATTTTTGAAAGATTACTTCTGGCATTTCCAATTCGACTCTGGTTCCATTCTGATTGCTTCAGGTATCATATCAATACACTCATTCACTGACTAATTGTACAGTAATAAAATCTTTGTCACGACTCTCCGTTACAGAGCACCTAATAGTGGAAGAGATACTGAGGAATTAATATGCAAATAAATATGAAAAATCACAGAAATGCAAACAGTGCAGACAGAAGCCCTTGACCCATCGTATATCTAGTATAAATAATAATATGAAATGTTTTAGTTGCTCGTTAGCTCTCCAAGCCGGTTGTTCCATGGTGCGCAGACGTTTCGTTACCATTCTAGGCAACATCATCAGTGCGACCTCTAATCGAGGCATTGGTTTTCTGTTCCGTTCCGAATTTACATGACCGTTTGTTGTGGTGGGTCTGGCCATTTCGGGTTCTGTTTTTTTTTAGCAGTCGTCCGGGTTCTATTTCGATGTGTTTGTTGATGGAGCCCCATGTAGAGAACCAGGCTTCCAGAAAGACTCTTGCATGTGTGTTCTTCACTTGTCCCTGTACAGTCACCTGGTCCCAGTCGAACTGATAGCCCTCATTGTTTGTGTGTATCCATTCAGCTCAAGAATTTCTCACACATTCCAGGGACCCAAAAATTGCTGACGACTAAATCATAATCTCCTTCGGTGTTACAGTATTAGTTACGTCCATTTACAAACCGTTAGGCAGAGAGATACCAGCCATACTATCAGAAGGACCAGGAACACTGACCCTGAACACCAACAACAACGTCAGCAAGGAAACAGCTTATGAAACTATGTTGAAACTTTTAGATTTATGCCTCAGAACGCACTTCACGTTCAATGGCCAAATATACAAACAGATCAACCCCGATGGGGTCACCCATCTCAGGTATCATCGTGAAAGCAGTGATGCAGAGACTGGAAAACACAGCCCTTCTTACAATCCAAATGCACCTGTGGATAATAACTGTGAATGATACATTTGTAGTAATCAAATGCACAAAAGTAGAATAAGCCCACAAACTCGTTAATGTAAAATTCGGGAGAGAGGAAGAAAACAACAAACAGCTCCCGTTCTTAGGAGTAATGGTAGACAGAGACGAACTAATAGATAATTCCGGACTGGAGTATACAGGAAGGCAACACACATGGACCAAGTTATGAACTTCAGTAGCTACCACCCCATCATACACAAACAGAATTGTATTAAGACACTATTTACATAAGCCATATCACACTGCAACATCCCAGACCGGAGAACGGAAGAGGAACACCTGCACAAATTATTTTCTGACAACAGTTAAACGAGGCTTTTTGTCCCCCGATATCTACAAATCAAATGACAGTCAAAGGATACTGTACAACAGAAAGCACTAGTAACGCTACCCGACAACAAAAATATGTCAGAAATGACAACCAGACTCCTTAGGCCGCATAAGATCATGATTGCACACAAACCTACATTATCACTGCTTCAAATGCTATCAAAGACTAAACACCCCATACTGACAGAAAACAGGACTAACGTGCTTTAAAGAAACACAGACAGCGAATGCAATAGATATTACATTGGATAAACAAGGAGGAAACTGACAACCAGGATACATGGCCACCATCTGGCAGTAAAAATACAAGGCCATCATTCACTTGCCTCGATACACACAGACAACGAGTGCCATCAGTTCGGCTGGGACAAAGTGAACGTACTGGGACATGCGAACAACAGATATGCACGGGGGTTTCTGGAAGCCCGGCTCCCATCACGGCACTCCACGAACAAACACATAGAAATAGACTCCTCATACAAACTGCTACTAAAATAAACAGAACCAGAAGTGACAAGACCCACCACAGCAGAGGATCATATAAATTCAAAACGGAGCAGAACACCAACACTTCAATGAGAAGTCGCATTGATGATGTGCCTATCATGGTAATGAAACGTCTGCCAACCATGAAACAACTGGCTCGGTGTGTTAATAAACAAATACAACCACAATCCGAGATACAAACTTTCACTAACTGTGGATACACGGATGCGGATCTAAAATATTGATATAATTCCTGTCGACCAATAGTGCAAGAATCCCAATGGTGAGGATTGCCTTCCGAACCTGACAATGGGGATCGAGTCAAATCAGATAGAGAATGGGATTATGGGAACAACTGGAGGTTATGATCTTGCTATAAAGTAACGTTACTATAAAAATGGGAAGGAACATTACGTGGTCACAACTGAGATGATTGCCTAAGTTTTCGAACTAAAAATGTCACTCAAAAAGAAATTAAAGGAAAGCACTGTCAAAGAATGTCACACAATAATAATCAGAAAAGTGTAATTGACATTTAATATATTCAAGAAATGTGTTTTGTGTCAAAGAAATAAGAACACATAAAAACGAATCAGACACAATTAAGGGAGTTGCTGAGGAATCCGAAGGCATTCAATTCATTTCATCGTACAGTCTGAACGAAGGTAAGGATTACGAATTACACCATTAAACTTACTGTGCGTGAAAGTGTCTGTTCAATGTGAGGACTGAAGTTTGTTTCCCATCTCTCATCGCAGTGATGCTGCTTTTCACTTACCTTGAACTGCCGCAATCTGTGTATCGAACATTTTCCACAAATATTTTCTATTGAAAATATTGCAACTATTGCTACTGAGACGATGAGAGAATAATTCTTTTTGTTTCAACGCTCCAATTGAGATCATAAAACGTAACGCTACGTTATTCCATAACGCTACGATATGCAGGAGCAGCATTGCATCATTTGGCAAATCAAATCTGCTCCGAATGCGATTAAGGCTAATTTGCTTCTTAACCTTTGTCTCCTGCCTTCCCTCAGGAAGGTTTTATATCCTTGCTCAGAAAAGAGGTATCTATTTTTGTACTAAAGACATTAAATGACTAAACCTCCACAGTCTTCTGTGTCAATGAGATCCACAAATTCACCACCTTCTAGCTGAAGAAATTTCTTCTGTTAAAGTTCTCAGTGTTGTGTCTTCGTGGAGAGACTAAACTTGACAATGACTTTCCATTTTTGTTTTCAGTAATTTCTACTTCCATTGACTTACTGGATTGCATCGAATATGACACCAGCCAAAAGCTGAGTGACAATAATCTGGGATCAGAAAATCCAGGGGTGCCATCCAATAGTATTCCGAGTATGTATGTGTTCTCTTTCTGTCAGTTCACTTTTGTCATTCATTCTGTCTGCAGTCCAAAGCTAAAGATATCAGCATTCACAAGACAAAATGGCAGTGTTACCCCTGCTGTTTCTTGAGTGGTATCATTTAAAAAGAAAGTTGCTGGTTGTTATCACTGGATCATGACTCCACCGCTGAGCACCAAACCAGCATCTCCCAAACCATCCACAACTTCATCACTTCAGGTGACCTCCCACCCATCGCCTCCAACCTCATTGTTCCCCAACACCGCACCGCTCACTTCTATCTCCTTCCCAAAATCCACAAACCTAAATGCCCTGGTCGACCATTGTCTCCGCCTGCTCCTGCCCCATCGAACTCATCTCCACCTACTTCGACTCCATTTTCACCCCCTTGGTCCAGGAACTCCCTACCTACGTCCGTGACACCACCCACGCCCTCCACCTCCTCCAGAACTTCCAATTCCCTGGTCCTCAACACCTCATTTTTACTTTGGACGTCCAGTCCATATACATCTGCATTCCCCATGCAGATGGCCGAAAGGCCCTCCACTTCTTCCTGTCCCGCAGACCTGACCAATTCCCCTCCACTGACACCCTCATCCGCTTAGCTGAACTCGTCCTCACTCTCAACAACTTTTCTTTCAATTCCTCCTACTTCCTACAGACAAAGGGGGTGGCCATGGGTACACGCATGGGCCCAAGCTATGCCTGACTCTTTGGAGGTTACGTGGAACAATCCCTCTTCCGTACCTACACTGTCCCTAAACCTCACCTCTTCCTCCGTTACATTGATGACTGTATCGGCGCCGCCTCGTGCTCCCACGAGGAGCTCGAACAGTTCATCCACTTCACCAAACCTTCCACCCAAAACTTAAGTTCACCTGGACCATCTATAACACCTCTCTCTCCTTCCTGGACCTCTCTGTCTCCATCTCGGGTAATTACCTAGAAACCGATATCCATTTCAAGCCCAACTCCCATAGCGAAGTAGAATACACCTCCTCCCACCCACCTTCCTGCAAAAATGCCATTCCCTATTCCCAATTCCTTCGTATCCACCGCATCCGCTACCAGGATGAGGCATTCCACTCCTGTACATCTCAGATGTCCTCATTCTTCAAGGACAGCAACTTCCCCCCACAGTGGTCGAGAACGCCCTCGACCGTGTCTCCCGCATTTCCCGCAACTCATCCCTCACACACCGTCCACGCAATAACAAACAAAAAAGAATTCCCCTCGTCCTCACTTACCACCCCACCAACCTCCAGATCCAACGCACCATCCTCCGACACTCCCACCATCTACAATCCAACCCCACCAACAAAGACATTTTTCCCTCCCCACCCTTGTCTGCCTTCCAGAGGGACCAGTCTCTCTGTGAGTACCTTGTTTGCTCCACACTCCCCTCCAGCCCCACCACACCCGGCACTTTTCCCTGCAACCACAGGAAGTGCTACACCTGCCCCCACACCTCCTCCCTCACCCCAATCCCAGGCCCCAAGAAGACTTTCCACATCAAGCAGACGTTCACCTGCACATCTGCCAATGTGGTATACTGCGTCCACTGTAACCGTTGTGTCCTCCTCTACATTGGGCAAACCAAGTGGAGGCTTGAGGACTGCTTTGCAGAACACCTGCACTCATTTCGCAACAAACAATTGCACCTCCCAGTCGCGAACCATTTCAACTCCCCCTCCCATTCCTCAGATGACATGTCTATCCTGGGCCTCCTGCAGCGCCACAATGATGCCACCGGAAGTCTGCAGGAACAGCAACTCATATTCAACCTGGGAACCCTGCAGCCCAATGGTATCAATGTGGATTTCACAAGCTTCAAAATCTCCCCTCCCTGAACTACATCCCAAAACCAGCCCAGCTCATCCCCGCCTCCTTAACCTGTTCTTCCTCTCGCCTATCCCCTCCTCCCACCTCAAGCCGCCCCCATCTCCTCTCTTCTAAACTCATCCTGCCCCCTTGACCTGTCCGTCCTCCCTGGGCTGACCTATCTCCACCCTACCTCCCCACCTACACTCACCTTCACTGGCTCCATCCCCGCCTCTTTGACTTGTCTGTCTCCTCTCCACCTATCCTCTCCTCTATCCGCCTCCCCCCTCTCCCTGTTTATTTCAGAACCCTCTTCCCCTCCCCCATTTCTGATGAAGGGTCTAGGCCCGAAACGGCAAGCTTTCCTGCTCCCACGATGCTGCTTGCCCTTTTGTGTTCATCCAGCTCCACACCTTGTTATCTCGTATTCTCCAGCATCTGCAGTACCTATTATCGCTGATATCATTAATGTTCGCGGCCTGTTTTACCTCTGGCACCCTGACAGGCAGTGAATCCCAGATTCCCAACGGATTTCGATTGAAAATAATTTTTCTCACAACTTCTTTGAATCTCCCTTCCTTCCCTTGTAATTTATGCCACTGATCTTTGAATTCTGCACCAAATGGACAAGTTCCTTCCTGTCCACTCCACCTATGTCCTTGATAATTTCATGCATCTTAATCCTGTTCATCCCTCAGAGTCCCCAGCTCCAAAGAAAAACGAAGGTGAAAGCAGGAACAAGTGTAATCCGTTCAGCTGCTCGAGCCTGTTGTACCATTTAATTCGATCATGTCTGACTGTTGCGTGGCTGAAATCAAGATACCTCCCTTTGGCACATATCACTTAATAGCTTTGACGACTGAAAATTATAATCTGTCTCAAATTTAAGTTTGAGAAACGATCTGACATCAAATACTTTGTGAGGAAGATAATTCCAAATCACTCTCAGCCATTCTTCCATTCTTCCGAACTGCCTGTAGGTATATCATAAATCATGCCCCGAGATCTGGTATCTCCAACATTTGAAGGTCATTCATCTCCATCTGTTCTTTTTTAAAAATTTATTATATTAAAGATTTTGCTTAGCTATCTAATTTAGAGAGAAAACAGACCTAATTTTCTGTTCATCTCTGTATATACTGTGACCGCTTTACTACCTAAGTCTTCGAATTCCACGTTCCAGCATTAATGTTATATTTCAGCACGAATGTCCTTTTCTACCTCTTGGTGTTTTGTGTTACAATTTGCATCATTGATGATCATATTCTTTCCTTCAAGGTCCAATTCATGGTGATGATGATTATACTGAGACTGAATCTCAGGATGACCAGGCAGAATTGGACAGGGATTCTGATGAAGCCCTCACACTGACAAATGCTGGTTGTGATCTTTGCTCACTTGGTGAGTTTAATTGCAGTTACTGTCATCTTACCCAGCGCCCTGTGTAGTCACAAACGAAAACAGATGTTGCTTGTAAAGAGAAGCAGCTCTGGCAGCGTCTGTGAAGGAAAACTGAGTTAATGTTTCGGTTCCAAGGAAGTGTTCTGAGGAAGGATCACCGGGCCCAAAGTGTTGGCTCTGATTTTTCTTCATACATGCTGCCAGACCTGCTGAGCTTTTTCAGCAACTTCTATTTTTGTTCCTGAATTACATGCACAGTTATTTTGCTCTTTACTCTGCGCATTCATATTGCCTCAGTTCGTTTCCATTCTGTGATGAATATGGTATTTACTGAAAATCTAAGAGCATCATTCAAAACTATTAGAGCCTTATCTGCACAAACCGTTATTCAGAAAGAACTGTTGTAAGGGAGAGGGATCTTAATATAAATATCACGAAAAATGTCCAAAAAAAGCCGATATTGTTTGGAGTTTGTGTTTTGTCAGCTCTTGAAGCAACCGACACTACCATTACCCAATTGTGAGATTAAAAACCTACAATTCTAATGTTTCAATGAATCACCAAATAACTGGATGAAAAATGTTGAAGGTGGAGTTTTAAGTGCTCCATGTTTTAAATGCTACAGTTCTTAATGCTCAGTGGGAAGACAAACTCTGTGAACGTTTTTTTGAAAAATACAAAGAGAGTTCGGTTTGATATAATTGTTCTGTGTAAGTGCACTCTTACCAAATCCTGAGGCTGGGGTGGGAGGGGGGTGGTGAGTGGTGGTGGGTAATGTGCCTCACTAACTTGAACACCATAAATGCCTGTAACTTATTGGTGTCCTTGTTCGATCTATTCAGTTACCGTTCCAACTTTTACACTGGTGTGAGTCTGGATAAAACATGGCAGGTCAGGCAGCACCCGAAGAGCAGGAAAGTCAGTGTTTTGGGCCAAAACCCTTCGTCAGTCCAACAAAGTGTTTCCGGCTGAAACGTTGACTTTCCTGCTCCTCGGATGCTGTCTACCCTGCTGTGCTTTTACAGCCTCAAGCGTATAGATTCTGGATTCAAACATCTGCAGTCCTTATTGCCCCCAGTGTTTACAATATTGGGATATATCTTACCAAGTTAACAATGAAATAATAAGCGATTGTGGAAATTATTATCAACCTGACTGAAGGGTCAGCACTAAGTTCGATATAAATTAAAATAGAAAGGCAGGAAGTTTAGAGGGGATACGTGGAAAAACACCATTACTCAGACAATGGTGTGTATCTGGCATGCAGTGAGTATGAGGTAGCTAAGGCGGGATACCTGAAAACTTTTAAAGCATACTTGCATGTACACTTGAAGTGTTATTGTTTTGAAAGCAATTGTCGTAGTGCTGGAATGTGAGACATATATAGGTAGTAGTATTTTTTTCTGATGAAGGGTTTAGGCCCAAAACGTCAAGTTTTCCTGCTCCTATGATGCTGCTTGACCTGCTGTGTTTATCCAGCCCCATGCTTGTTATCTCGGATTATCCAGCATCTGCAGTACCTTTTATCTCTTATAGGTAGTAGTACATCTTTTGGCAGCACACACGGTGGGACAAAGTGCCTTTTCTGTATTGTTTGATTATATATCTCTATAATACAGTATTTTACATGGCTATATAATCCTCCTGAACGCCACACCAGCAATACCCACCTTCCAGAGCAGAACTCAAAGGAGCCAAATATTATTTGAATCATCTCAACTCAGGGCATCACTTGTGAAAGTGTGATACAATATTTTACAGCAAACTCATCAAGTAACTAAGAGCCATCTTTTCAATTCGTTCCAGTGTTTTTGATGCAGAGGAGAGATTGGAATGTCCTGGAATTCTGTAGAATTGTGAAATATAATGAGCATTATGTTGTGTCGAAAATCATCCCAGTAAGCATGGCGTTTATTTTTCAGTTAAAGTAATTGATACATGTGATAGTAATGTTCTAATTAATGAGGAAAACAACATTTTTGTGTCACAGAGTCCTTTGGGTTGTTTTACCAGAGCAAACGAAATCATAGGCTTTTCTTTGCGTTACTCTTTCTACGACCATCCGACGTGCAAAAACATGCATAGCTTATCATACACTTTTGGAAATGTCCTCTCTGCTATAATTTAGGATAAGGCACAGCCAGCATGTGTACAGTGAAACCCTGCAGATCAAAACCAGAAAATTACTTTTTAATATGATTATTGAGATTTCTGATTGTAAAATAAACATTGGCCGAGGTACCTCCAGCTTCGCACTGCTCTGCTACTCTTCGGGATACATTCCAGGCTGTCCTTTACATCCGACTGAGAACGCAGACAGAGACACGCCTCAATGTCCCCTTTGAAATATTGCCCTTCATCAGACTGACATTGCAGAGGCGAATTTAATCCTAACCCCCAATCCTTGGAGTGAGACCTTCATCTGTGGATTGACAGGTTCATGTGCTATAAATAGAACACAGGTGACATCACCTCAAACAAACTGAAACTACTTTCTTTGTCATTTCAGGTAAACGTGAGTCTATTTCAACATGAGACACTCCGAGGCAGGTAATATTGTGAGAGGTCGTCCATTATCAGTTCAAAAGTGTTCAATATTCTTCTCACTATCTGATATATTTGATTGGAATGGATCAGCATTTAGATTTTTTTAATTGAACTAACTATATTAGTATTCGTTCTGTCATTTATTTGATAGTGTGTTGTAAACAGTTAAAAAGTAAACAATGTGTATCAAGGTCATTTTATTATTTGTGTTAATCATGCAGTTCATTTCACTGTGTGGATTATTGACTCTGTGTTGGGGTCGACGTCCCTATGGTTTATCAAATTAATATTTTAAAGAATTCTACTTGTAATTGCTTTGCATTTTCATAGCCTAGGAATGAGTGTCGGAAGCTTGTCGAGTCAAACAATTGGCCATGCTATTTTTTATTTGCCATCTATCGTCCGAAAATATTCCCTTCATCAACATATTTTTGATGAACTGGAAATCTTTCTGTAACTGATGATATACAATTTAAATTGAATTTTATCAATAAAAATGCGGGTGCATACATATTCTTGTTATGATTCTGTGCCTTTTTTTGACGTCAGTCCCGCAGCAAATGTCAATGAGTGTGAGTGTAGTTGTCTGATTTTGTGTGAATGTGTACAAGTGTCAGTGGGTGAGTGAGCGTGGGTGTAATTATCTGTGATTGTGTAACCATCTCTATGATTTTGCGTGTAATTGTGTTTGTGTGAGCAGATTGGAAGGCTGAATGCCGGACGGAAGTTTACTATAAGTGGAAGAAATATTAGAAACATCAACTTGCACGGGGATGTTGGCATATATGGCCACAGTTGCCTGAAAGTGGCAGGGATTAAGGGAAAATGGACCACGTAGAAACAAAAGATTTTTAGTTTAGAAAGACATTTGTCGGTTAAGTCACGGTGGGCCAAAGGGTGTGTTCCTGTGCTGGACTGTGATCAGTTCTTTGGGCCTTTGTGAGATCGCTTAGTCGTGTCCATCACTTGCTGCCTGTATTGTTTGTCACGTAGTCATCTTGTTTGGTAGCTTCACCAGGTTGACCCCTCATTGTTGGATGTGCCATCCTGCAATCTAACTATGCAAGAAAGCAAAACAAGAACACCCAGACTCTGTCAGTTTGGAAAAATCATTCTGGCTGAAAGAGTAGGATGGAGCTGTCGGACCCTACACTGCTTGTGGTGCTAAATCAGCTTGGTCTCTCAAACTGGGTGGTGGCAGCGATGCAAATATGTGGAGGTCACAAATTTTTGGTTCGGTGTCAAAACTGGAAATAGGGCAAAATTTTGCAGATGAAATTTTCAGGGATATATTTTAAGAACATTAGACATAGGAGCAAAAATTGGGCCATTTGGCTAATCGAGTCTGCTCCGCCATTCAATCATGTTAGATAAGTTCCTCAACCCCATTCTCCCGCTTTCTCCCCGTCACCCTTGATCCCCTTGGGAATCAAGAACCTTTTTATCTCGGTCTTAAAAGTACTCAATGACCTGGCCTCCACAACCTTCTGTGGCAGTAAGTTCCATAGATTCACTACTCTCTTACTGAAGAAGTTTCTCCTTATCTCTGTTCTCATAGGTCTTCCCTTTACTCTTTTACTCCTTTTGGAGGAGAACAAATCGGGGGGTGGGGGGTGGGGAGCGGAACATTGGATAATTTTGAAAGTGAGTGAAGTGGTAAGGAAATATTTGAGAGGCGAAAATTTGGGCTATCATTTCGTGGGGCAAACTTCGGGGAGGCAAAGAACGACTGATGAATAAGGAAAAATCAGAGAGAAATTTTGAAAAGGAATGCAAAGAGTATGTGCCTGTGCCCCTATGCAATGGGCTTTCTGTTGTTTTGGGGGTGACTCTATAGATATAGGGTTTAATTCACTCCCCCTTTCTCATTACCTGTCTCTCTTGTGTTTAAAGTGATACAATGCTGATGGTAATGATGACGTGTGTTCCCATAAGTGTGTCTCCCTGCATATATATGTCTCTGCATGTCCCTGCGTCTACCTTTGGCAGCAATGAGACTTAATTTGCCTTGGAGGGAAGTTTGAATGAAACAGTGATTTAATAAATGATGAATCAAAGGCTTAGGGTCTCTCTCTTTCTCTCGCTGTCTCTCTCCCCCACACCCCAATTCCCGTCTTGTATTTAAGTTGATATAGTTTCACACTCCGGCGGCTGCCCCAGTACACGATACAAGCTGTAGACTTTTTGGAGAAATTATCAAAGCCTCTGAATATTATCATTTACTTTTAGCCCTTCGGACCATCCTAGAGATTGAGATAGGAGCAGAAGGAGATGAGAAAACCCAGGCGGGCTCTCACGCCCTCCACTTTTCAATTATTTATTCACTTCAAATTTGAGTAAATACATAACAAGACATTAAGAATTGCTGAAAGTGCAAAAAAATTCATGATGTCTCCTAATTAATCGATTCATCCAGACGTGTCTATGTACAGTTGCAATAGAAACACTCTGTTTAATATTTATAAGATAACATTTAATTGTTGTTAATGGGGGAAGTCTTAGTACGGCTATAATCCTCTCTACAGCAGCAGACGAAGTGTGTGACTGTGTGTGTTTGTGTTTGTGTCTGTTTCAGTGTGGTGCATGCTTGTATGAATCTGTGCAGCGTGTGTGCGTCTGTGTCAGTATGCTAAGTATCTTAGTGTGAGTATTTGTGTGTTGTCTGTCTGTGTATGTAGATGCTGCTGTGAGCTGCTGTCTCTGTCTCTCTGACTGAACTCCTAGTGGGTTTCACCTTCCATCATCTCCAGTGCAGTCTTGCACGGAGAGCAACAGAGGGTAGCATTCTATCATTTTAAACACAAAGGAGCATTTAGGAGAGAGACATTTGTCTTCATCTCGCTCTCTCCGCCTTTTTCCATCTCTTCCCCATCTCCCTCTCTCTGTTCCCATCTCTCGCCACCCACTTCCAGCGTTCTCTATCCCTCACTCTCTTTCTCACTCTCCCTCTTTCTCTCTCTTTGTCCCTCTGTCCTAGTTTATATCCCGCTGTCTCTATGTCTATCTTCCTCGCTCTCCCTGAGGATGTCCTGCAGAGATGTTCTGGAGCTCAGGTGACTGACCTCCGAAAACCATGACTATCTTCCAAGTGCCAGCTATGACTCCAACCTGTAGAGAGTTTGCCACGGATATCCAATGATTCCAGTCTTCTTGGACTCCTTGATGTCACACTTTGTCGAATGCAGCCTTGATGTCAAGGGCTCTGACTCTCTTCTCACCGATGGAAGTCAGCTGTTTTGCCCATTTTTGAACCAAGGCTCTGATAAGGTCAAGATCTTAGTGGCCCTGGTGGAACCCAAACTGGTAATCACCAAGCAGGTTATTGCTGAGGATTTGCTACCTGACAGCACTGTTGATGGCACCTTCCATCTCTTTACGGATGATTGCTTGATTGATTGTCACGTGTACAAAAGTACAGTGAGAAGCTTTCTTTATGAGCAGAACGGGCAAATCATGGTAAACAAGGATGTACAGATTAGAATGACTTAGACAGAATTGCATGTTATATTGCACAGGGCATGCAATAAGCGAGGTCAACGTTAACAAGATTAATCATTATTTGAGACTAAAGAGTCCATTCATCACTCAAATAACGGCCGGGAAGAAGCTCTTCCTGAACCTTTTCGTGCATATTTTCAGGCTTCTGTATCTCTACCTGACAGAAGAGGTTGTAGGAGATCATTACTGGGGAGCGATGGTCATTGATGATTTTGGAGTACTTTGCACATTTGGAGTATGTTGCACATTTTGCATGCTGGACAATAGAAAGGATGTCGATACTTTGGACCGTATGTAGAAGAGGTTTTGCAGAATCTTGCCTCGAATGGAGAGTATTAGGTTTAAGAGGATATTTGTCAAACATGGATTGTTTCGTTAGAGCGTCAGAAACTGAGGTGACGATATGATGGAATCATTTGAAATTATGAGACTGTCGATAAAGTGGATAGACAGAGGATCCACAGGTTGGATATGTCAAATATTATGGGCATAGGTTTAAGGTGAGAAGTGGAAAATTTAAAGGAGATGTGTGAGGGAAGTTTCTTTAGACTCAAAAGTGGAAATTCCTGGGATGCACCGCCACTGGAGTTGAAATGAGCAGGTATGATAGCAACGTTTTAAAGGCATTTCGACGGATGCATGAACAGGCAGAGAATAGCGAGATGTGGACCATAAACAGACAGATGGGATTAGTTTAAAATAGCGTCGTAATTGGCACAGACATGTCGGCTGAGAAGCCTACTAAATGCTGTACAGTTCTCTGATTTATGTTATGACCATGCCGATCTCTGACATCAGGCCTCAATGTCTTTCTCTTCCTTCTTCACATTCTTTGCTCCCTGCTCCTACTTAATGTGATATTGCCTCTTCTGCATCTGTCTCTGACCATGATTTCTATGTCTTGCGCATGCTCCATATCCCCTATTACATCCCTGTTCATGCGTCTGTCCACATGCCTTGAATGTGTTACCAAATTTTCTCATTCTACCAACTCCCACGGCAGCACGTTCCGGGCACCTCCCGATCTCTGTGACTAATACACTTAATACTAGAGCCCTGGGTAGTTTTGCCGAAGAGAGAGACTTTGGGATTCAGACACATAGTTTGTTATAAGTTGCATCACGGGTCGGTAGAGTGGTTAAGAAAGTGGCTAGTACGTCTGCCTTTGTTGTTCAGACCATTGAATCTAGCGGTTGGAACGGCATGGTGATGTGAAGGATTCTGGTCAGGGTATTTTTGTAATACTGTGTGAAGTTCCGTTCGCCATGCTTGATAAAGCATATTATTAAATCGGACTAGGATGTTGCTGGGACTGGAGGATTTGAGTGAAAAAGACAGGCTGGTAGGCTGGGGCTTTATTGCCTGGAGCATAGGAGTTTGGTACGTATGCTTCTGGAGATGCTTAAAATCATGAGGACTTTCGATAAGGTGAATATCAAAGGTCTATTTCCGAGGGTAGGAGAGACCAAAACTAGAAGGACATATTTTTAAGGTGAGAAGAGAAATCTTTAAAAGGGATCTGTTAGATGTAGATACAGTTGTGGCAATTAAAATATATTTGGACAGCAACATGAAAAGGAAAGCTTTAGAGGGATTTGCGTCAAATACACACAAATTAGGTTAGTTTAGATTGTGAAAATTGATCGTCATGGACGAGATGGACACATATATCTGTTCCCCTGCTGTTAGAGCCTGTGACTCTGTCTTCTTTAAATATTCCACTTCTAATGTTAACTTTATGCCCACTGATATACGACAATGCCCCCTCGGGAAGAAAACATATCCAACTATCCACCGTATACATGCCTCTCATAATCTGATAAACTACTATCAGATCGACCATCAGCCTCTGCCACTCCACTGAAAACAATCCACGTGCGTCCTATGTTTCCTACTGACCAATGCATTCCAATCCAGGTAACATGTTGGTAAACCTCTTTGGCATCCTTTTCAAAATCTCCACATCCTTAGTATTATGTGTAGACCAGAACTGAACACAATACTCCATGTGTGGCCAACTTGACATGCCAACGTCTATAACGAGTACTTCAAGTGATGACGACACATCCTATAAGTCGTCTTTCCGACTTTATCCATTTATGTTGTCGCTTTCAGGAAGCTATGACGTTGGCCCTAAAAACCCTCCACATATCAATGCTCTGATGGGGCTTACCATTTTCTGCATACTTTTCTCTTGCAGTTGATGTCGCAAAATTCATCACTTCCCGCTTGTCGGATATGAACTCCATCTTCCATTTCTCTGCCCAACTTTCCAATTGATTTATGTCTTGCGACATTCTTTGACAAACGTTATTACTATGTACAACTTAAGCATTCTAGATGTCTTTTGCAAACCTATTGATTCATGTAAATCAATTATATGCATATACAAACGTCAAAGTTCCTTGCACTGATACTTAACAAATAATTCTGCTTTGCCTCCTCAGTTACTCTCAGGTCTGCAGAATTTTTCCAGTATTTTCTGCTTTTCTTTCTTATATCCAATATCTGACATTAAAACAAAAGTCTGGAATTGCATGCTGTTGCAAAACAAAATGGCCAATGACAAATATCGGGAGGCAATGGCCTCGTGGTATTATTGCTGGACTTTTAATCGAGAGACCCAGATATTGTTCTGGGGAGCAAGGTTCGAGTCCCGCCATGGCAGATGTTGGAATTTGAATTCAATAAATATCTGGAATTAACAATCTAACGATAACAATGAATCCATTGTCGATTGTTGGAAAAACCTATCTAGTTCACTAATGTCCTTTAGGGAAGGAAACTGTCATCCTTAACTTGTCTGGCCAACATGCGACTCCAGACCCACAGCATAATGGTTGACTCTTAACTGCTCTCTGGGCAATTAGGGATGGAAAATAAATGCTGCCCAGCCAGCAATACCCTCATCCCGTTAATGAATAAAATAAAAACATATCAGTGGACAGCATATTCGTACATTACAGAGGATATAAATAGGCTGGCCAAACTGTGCTTCACTTCAGAAGGTGAAGATGGGATTTACCAGTTTGTTGCCGAGGTACAGCATTTTCTTCACGAAGGGAGTTTGGACAGACTGAGATTGTTTTTCTTGGAGCAGAGGTGACTCAGTCAGGGCATCGTTGCTATGATTCAAATTGAGAGGGGCATAGATAAAAACTCTTCCACGAATTTGAGGAATCAATGACCAAGGCCATAGATCTAAGTAAATGTGTGGGAGGAACAGCGTAGATGTGAGTAAAAATATTATCACGCAGAGTGTGTTGACAATCTGGAGCACACAGCCTCTAAGTGTGGTAGAGACAGAAAGCCTCTTAAGATTTAAACAGTATTTACATCCACATTTGTGGTGTCAATGCATACGAAACAACGGGTCATGACCTATCATATATGTTTAGATAAACGAGGTGCTTTATTTTTGCCAGGTGCACAGACGATGGTCCAAATAGACTTTTCATTGTGCATTGGACCTCTATGACTCGAAGATCTAAGTTGCGACTGTTCTTTGTTGGAGAAAGAGTCTAGGAGAACTGATAGACGATACCAAAACAATGAGGGGGCTTGACAGAAATGATAGAAACATAGAAAATAGTTGCAGGAGTAGACCATTCGACCTTCTAGCCTGCACTACCATTCAATATGATCATTGTTGATCATGCATTTTCAGCATCCAATTCCCACTATCTCTCCATACACCTTAAATCCATTTCCTGAAAGAGCCACCTCAAGCTCTCAGTTGAATATATTTAATGAACTGGCCCCATGAGCTTCATGTAGGAGACGTTTCCACAGTTTCACAACTCGCTAAGTGAAGAAATTCTTTGTCATCTCAGTCCTGAATGGCTTAACCCTTATTCTTAGTCTGTGACCCCTAAGTATAGACTTCTCTATCATCAGGAGCATTCTTCCTATATCTAGCCTTTCGAATTTCATCAGGATTTTATATATTTCCATGGGATACCACCAATTCTTCTCCATTCTAGTGACTGAAAGCCTAGTCGATCCAATCTTTCTTCATATGTCTGTCCTGCCTTCCAAGAATCAATCTGGTGAACTTTCACAGGAGTTCCGCAATAGCCAGAATGCCCTTCCATTGACTAGGAGACCAAAACTGCACACAATACTCAAGATTAGGCCTCTTCAAGGCCCTGTACAACTGCATTCAAATCCTCTTGCGTTAAGGCCAGCATGCCTTTAGCTCTCCTCGCCACCTTCTGCAACTGCTTGCCAACATTCGTCGACTGTTCCACCATGACACTACGTTATCATTGTACCTTATCTTTTCCTAAACTGCCACTATTCAGATATAAACATGGCTTCCTGCTTTTGACAACATGAGGAGAAAATGATCCCATTCATAAATGGCTGAGAACCAGCGGACACAGATTTAAATGATCTGCAAAATTCACAAAAATGACGTGAAGATATGTTTTCATACATAGGGAAGTTTGGATTTGGAGGTCACTGCCTGTAAGTCAGGAGAAGGCAGAAGCAAAATTGATCATTCCGGAGGCAGTTGACAGAATATTTTAAAACAAGAATGTGCAACATTATGTAATTAAATCAGTTACTCGTGATTATTTGAAGAGTCAGTACAGACACAATTGGCCGAATAGCCTCATTAGACGCTGTAACACCACTGTGACTCAGTTATTCTGTGATATACAGATTCTCTTCAAATGTACAGGGATGGTATTTGATCCTAATTCACGTTAGTTCCAACTGACTAGACTTCAAACTCTTTTTATATTGACACACTGAAATGTTCTCAAACATGTTTGCGTTCTTGTAACAAGATTACTGAAATTGTGTGACGATTCAGGATTTATGGCCTTAATATATTTACATATCCCAGCTGCTGTGAAGATGGTGCTGAGATGTGCTGTGCCATGATGAAATACTCAATGGGATAATATGCAGCTTCAATTCTAATGCAAAATTTACTTCGTTTTCCATCTGTAATTTTGAATATTCAAGGGGAAACAAGCGAAAAATCCTGAGCATAGAATTTATCACAATGCCAGGTGTTTTATTTTGATTCAACAGAAAGGCAAGATGTGCAGTGACAATTCTGTAGTTCAGGAGACTGAGAATTGTTTTTTCATACATTGACCCTTACATAAATCTTTCCGAATTCCAAATTGTCATTTTGCATAAAATCGCTTCTAAATCTTTACAGGCAGCATGCCATGCCTCCTCTGGTGCAGATTAATTAGGGGGAACATGCAGCTTTTCTGACAACAGTTGGTGTGTTCATATATTTTGCTTCTTTCTGAAAGATTGTATTTCATTAGAGAGTTGGCAATTTGCTCTCTGTCTTAACACGAGCCGTATATGTTGTGAGGTTCTACAGCTGTGAATCATTGTTTAGGCGATGCCATGCGGGCAAATAGAGCAAAACAGCACAAGTTAAACTGAATATTCTTGTAATATGGATAAATGCGATTGGACACAGTTTGAAACCATGGGAACGAAATCAAAGATCTGAATCTGAATTTAAAACAGAAAAAAGCTGCAGAAACATGGGAGAAATATAGCGTTAACATTTCGAATCTATTGCTAGTTATTTAGAACTGAAGAAGGCTGGATGGCGCTGGTTATGTGCTGTTCACCTAAGCTGCAGGAGAGACAGAGATGGCGAGAGTAACCAAAGCAAAAGACAAAGACAGGTCTTAGAGAAGTAAAGGAGCGACGTGCATTCTGAATGGGCATCCAGGATAAGTTTGGCTATGAGGAAGTTACTGATCAAACCAATGACATTTTCATCCAAATTACTAAGGTATATTACAAGCATCCGAGTTCCCAGCACTGTTCCTTGAGGGCCTTTACACAGAGAAAATAAACGACTTACACAATTTCCCTTTGTCTTCTGTGACGAAGTCGATTTTGTATCACATACCATGCTTCAACAAAAAACAGTCACCTGGGGAAGGATAATTGGACACATTGAGATTTGTTTCAGACTCTCTGTACTTACACTGTCCGTTGTAAGCGTAGAAAATTGACTCCTAGTGCTTTTATACAAATAGCAGGACAAATCCAACTGGGCCAATTATTCACTGAACTGCTTACTCTCAATCAGCATCAATATGATTGAAGATAGCATCAACAGTGCTATCAAACAGCACTTACGTAGCAATAAGCTGCTTACTGATGCCTATTCTGAGCTCCACAAGGGCCACTTGGCTACCAATTAAACCTCAGCATGTATCTGTGCATCTGTGGAGAGAGAAGTCGCGTGATTGAGTGCTCCCTGAAGACAGGGATGGGTGCAGCTCCAACAAAACTCAAGTAGCTCGACACATCTAGGGAAAATTATCCCACTTCACTGACAACACATCCATAATCACCCACAGACTACACTACCAACAGTCAGTAGCAGTATTGTGCACTATTTTCAAAATATGCTGCAGAAATTCACCAAGCCTACTCAGATAGCAACTTCCAAACATACGACCACTTCCATTCAGAAGACTTAGGAGAACAGGTACATGGGAACGCTACAAGTTTCTACCTATGACAATCATAATTCTGACTTGGAAATATGTCGCTTTTCCTTCACAGTTGCTGTGTCAAATCCTGAAAATTCCTCCTTAATAGCATAGTGTGTCCACCTACAGCACATGGAGGACAGAGATTCAAGAAGGCAACTGATCACCACTTTCTCAAGGGGAAAATAGTGATGAACTGCAAATGCTGGCCAAGCCAGTGATACACATACGCCATGATTTTTTAAAAAATAGTCATGTAAAGTTGGCTGCAGAGTAATAGCTTGGAGTGCAGAATATGATCTGTATTTCATTCCTGTACTGAATACACCAGAAACTCTGATAGCCTCTCCCCATCCCCCAATTCTGCTCCACATGCTCTAAAGTGCAAGGAAACAGTTGTTCAAACTTCACATTTGTCTGAATTTATCGCTAATCTTCTTCTGTGTTGCATTCTGTATCCATTTCTACGAAATTCCTGCCAGAATGACATAATCTTAGATATCAATTCACGTGGGCCAATGGTTTCTGAGATTCAAATTCCACGTTTCATATTCACAAAGTCATGGATCTATTTGAACAGGAGCCTTGAAGAGAGACAATTACTCACATGAAATGACATTGAGCCAGTAATTCGGAGGGCCTGAAATTTGATTACAAAGCACATCACGGCAGATGGTGGAATTTTTTAAAAAAGAAAGATTTCTGTAAAAAAAGACCTGGATTTTGACCATTAATCAATTGTCGTTACAATACATTTGGTCTAGTCATGTTACTGAGGCAAGGAAATCTGGAGTCCTGAATATGTCTTGCCCATTTCTGAAGCTTGAGTCGGTGTAATGTCTCGTGTTTGAATCTTAACTGATCTCTGAATTCGCTAAGCAAGGCACTCAGTTCAAAGTCAGTTCGGACTGTGTATCAATGCTGGCTAAGGTGGAGAGTTACATCTAAAAAAAAAGTATGTATAAACTACTGCCTTTATATGCCCAATGGTTTTCCAGTGGATAGTTTACTGGAATTTGCTTTCACAGGAAAGTTGTATGAGCATGTAAAATTGTTTGATATGTGGTATTCACAAAAACAAACACAAATGGAGAGCAAGTTTAGTCTATTTTGCCCAACAATACTGCTCCATCTTGAGTATGCGAGATGAATGGGTTTATAGTTGCAAGGTGTTTCATCTTTGTTATATTAACTTGGATCGCCACAGTGTGAAAGGATTACACAGAGTAAAATTATTAAGGAATACGCAGAAGACCATTTTGTGCCAGTATGTGGATCGTCATGCTCGAGAGAGGGCAGTGCTAAACCTAATACGAGGGAATGAAAGTGTTCAAGTGCCTTTGTGTAAGCGCTTTGGGTTTAGTGACCAAACTTGGTAAGTTTCAAAGTAATTATGGAAAGGGATACAGATGTTACTGAATTCGAGGGTCTAAATTCAGATAATGATAATTTCAATACCATTATCCTGGATCTGGTAAAAGTGGACTTCGAACAGTTACTTTCAAGTAGCTCTGCAGTAGGTACGTGGGGGACAATAAAAACTAGGACAATGAAAATTAAAGTTACTACAAACGCCTCACACTCATTACAATCAAGGTCAAGTGATCGAAAAAGTGCAACATCCTTCGACAGCCATCACACTATATATCAAGAACAGTGACCCAGTGTTAGCTCAGTCGGTAGGTGCAAGGCTCAACTTTCGTTTGTAATTTTCTCAGCATTACCAAGAGTAGGGTGATCAAATCACAGATTTACTGACTCCCATGGTTAAGCAGACGAGAACAGGAATGGAAATAGATATAATTTCCTGTCCTGAAAGAAGGAATTGCAGACGGATTTATCTTAGTTAAGAGCTGCCTCACGATCCTCCTGAACGCCACGCCAATGTTGTCCATCTTTCTGGGCAGCTCTTAAACTAGCGAATAATTACTTAAATCATCTCAGTCCAACTCATCACTTGCAACAGCTGCTCTTGCAATGTTTCCCCGAGCCGTCTCAGAATGCCATCCTGTCCGTTCTGATAATGCATGTATCCATGGTGGAACTCAGTATTAACATGCACTGAAAGTGCGATAGAAAATTTTACAATGTACACATCGAAACAATTAGGATCAGAGATAGTAAGAACTGCGAAGCTGGATTCTGAGATAACATCGTGTGGAGCTGGATGAACACAGCAGGCCAGGCAGCGTCAGAGGAGCAGGAAAGCTGACGTTTCTGGTCAGGACCTTCTTCAGATTTGGCCTGCTGTGTTCCTCCAGATACATATTGTGTTAACCCAATAAGGATACCATTTTGCTAATTAGCTGCAATGCTGCTGACGCAGACGAGAGAATAGGATGTTCTGACGATCGGTAGAATTAAGAAATGTATTGAGCGTTATGTAAATCATCAGAGAAAGCATGGCTTTTATTCATCATTTCAATCATTGGTTACATGTGAAGTGAATTTTCTGATTAATGAAGAAAACAACACGTTATCTCACCAGAGAGACAATTGAAATTGTTTTCGCAGACCAAACAAAACATAATTTTTTCTTCATATTGCACTTTCCGCCAACATCAGACGCATGGCCAATAATGTGGTTTTGGAAATATCGTTTCTGTTGTAGTTTAGGATATGGCACGGCCAGCATGTGCGCAGTAAACTTCCACACGTCAGAACTGGATAATGAATACGTAATACATTTAGTGAGATTTTTGATTGCAAGGAGAATTTGTCTGAAGCATTATTTACTACCCACTCATCTGCTCCTATTTGAGATAGACTCAAGGCCGTCGTTTGCATCCAGCTGGGCACGCAGACAAAGGCATACTTCAATATCCCGTTTGAAATAGCGCACTTCATCAGTCTGATATTGGAAAGTGAGATGAAGTTTTTTTCCACCGGTCCCTGCAGATGGTGCTTCAGGAGGAAATTAACAGATTTATGTGGTATAAGGAGAGCCACACATGGCTTGACCTCAAGTGGACTCACAACACTTGCTTTCACATTTCAGGTAAACGTCAGAGTCTATTTCAACATGAGAAGGTCTGAGGCAGATAATATTGCAAGTCGTCGTGTACTATCATTTCCAAAATACTTAAAATCTTGCTTTCACTCGATGTAAGCTGTATTTGATTGTAATTCGACAGTATTTACTTTGTATTGAAATAGTTATATTTGCCAGTTCTTTTATTAATCGTGTGTGTAAGTTGCAGTGTATCAATAAAATGTGATGGTTACATGTATGTATTGGGATCCTGTGTCTTTTTTTTAATGTTAGTTTCCCATTGAACGTGTGTGAGTGCCAGTGAGTTGGTGAGAGTGGATGTATTTATCTGTGTTCGTGTACCTCTGTCTAGGGAGTGTAATTGTGTTTGTGTAAGTATTTTGGAAGGCTCGAAGCAGGAGGAACGTATATCGTAAATGGTAGAAATTTTACAAGCATTAACATACGGAAGTATCTCGGAATGCAGGTCTGCAGTTACCTGAAAGTGTCAAAACAGGTGGATCAGGAGCTCCAGACGGCGTATGACTTGCTTGTCTTCATCAGGCCGGACACTGAGTATCTTTTCTTTAATGAAGTTAATTAGTATCAAACTTCGGTACCGCTGTAATTGGAATATTGTGTACAATTCTACTCACCACACTGCCGGAATGACATGGAGACTTTGGAGATAGTATAGAAGCAGTTTACCAGCATGTTGCTTGGTTTGGACCGCATTAGCTGCGTAGAGAGATTGGATAAACGTCGTTTATTGTCACTTCAACGGCGAAGACTAAGGGACGATATGGCAGAATGGTGTTTACAAAATGGTGAGATTCACGGATAGAATGGATACCCAGAGTATTTTTGTCCCAGAGTAGAAATGTCAATTACTAGAAGACATAGATTTAATGTAAAAGACAGTAAGTTTAAAAGTAATGTGAGTGGCAGCCTTCATGCACAGAGGATCTTAAATGCCTGTAATTAGGTTCCAGATGAATTGGTGTGGTGACGCATATGATCACAGCATTTCAGAGACGTCTTGACAGACATATAAACAGGGAGGAAACAGAGGGCTATGGCCACGTAGGATCAAAAGATTGTTTGATCAGAAAGACTCCCTATGTTATTACAGTCATAGTGGGCCGAAGCGCCTGCTACAGTGCTCGACAGTTCTTTGTTCTTTGATACATTGGTTGTGGGATCGCTTATCTCTGTCTATCACTTATTTTCTTTTTTGTTTGTCATGCAAACAGGCTTGTTTTGCAGCTTCACCAGGTTGGCATCCTAGTGTTAGGTGTGCTGTCCTGCCTTCTGAATATGCAAAACAATCAAGAACATACAGATTGTGACATGTCAGAAAATTTATCATGGCTGACCGAGCAGGATGCAGCTCTGATATTCTGCGCAGAGTGTGGTGTTAAATCTGCAACGTCTTGCCAAATGGGGGGAGTGGGGTAAACATTTGGGTGACATAAATTTGATGCAGATGCCAAAATTGGAAAGGGGCAAAATTTTGGAGGAGCAAGTTTGGGTTTGGGGGTGTGAAAATTTTGAAGGGCAGAATTCACCGAGAGGAAATTAGGAAAGTGTGAATTTTGGGATCAATATTTGAGGGGTAGAAATTTGTTGGCTATAGTTTGAGGGCAGGAATTGGGGGGCAAAGAGAGACAGAGAGTTAAAAAAAGAGAAAGAGAATAAAGAAGAGGAATGGCACAGAAGGTATTTCTACCTCTCTGTGCAATGGATTCTCTGTTGTTTTGAGGAGTGAATCCACTGAAATGATGTGAACACCCTCCTCCTTGCTCTGCCTGACCTTCTTGCACTTAAAGTGATAAAATTCCGGGTGTCATTTTAAAGTGTGTTCCCATGTGTGTCTCGGTGTTTTTGTGTCTGTGTATCTATCTTTAGCTTCAATCGGACACACTTTGCCCTGGAGGGAAGTTTGAATCAATGAATAAATTAACGTGATTAGTCATAGGCTCAGAGTCTGTCTCCCTTTTTGTTTTCAAATTGATGCAGTGCCACCCTCTGGTGGCCACCTCATGACACTACACAAGCGGCGGATTTTGTTTCAGAGAAATTATCAAAGCCTGTTTAACTCTTTAGTTGCACGTATGTTTCAGCTTCAAACAACGTCTTTGGAGTCACAGAAAAGTTTATCCGATCACTTTGCTCGTGAAACATGAGCAGAAGGAGATGAACAATCCCCCACCCGTCTTGAATTGTTTCCTCACTGAGGAAACCAAAGAGTAGATTACCAAACATGACAAAGCGCAAAGAACAGAATAAGATTTATTAAGTTCCCCGACAAAAGGGCTCATTTGGAGAAGCCTGGATAGAGTGGGAGTGGAAACATTCTATTTGTTGTATATAATGTCAGGAATACTGTCTAAAGACAAATCATTTCCACCGTGCAGAGGGAACACACATTTTTCTAAACATGAGCACGTTTCATTCTGAGGGAACACAGCACAATTCCAATCCTCTCCACGCTGGAATAGTGTTTGTGTGTGTCACTGTGTGAGTCTATCTAAGTGTGCTGTGTTTGTGTCTGTGAGGTGAGTGTGCCTTTGTCAGTGTGGCTAGTGAGTTCATCTGTCTATGTAGTGTGTGTCTGTGTGTTGATGCTGCTATGATCTATTCCCTCTCTCTCTCTACCTCTTTTCCCTCTTGGTCCTTCTACCTCCCACCTTTCTATCTCTCCACACTCTTTCTCACACTGTCTGTGTCTCTCAATCTCCTTTCTCTCTCCTCTCTCTCTCTCGACTCTCTCCTCTCTCTCCAGCTCTCTATCTTTATCTCTCTCTCTATCTCTGTCTCTCTCCATCTATCTCCTACTCTTTCCCTCACTCTTCCCCCCTCCTTTTCTACTTCTCTCCCACTTTCTCCCTCTCTGTCACACTGTCTCTTCCTCCCCTCCGCCTCCTTTCTTTCTGCCCTTTTATCTCTTTGTATGCTTTTCTCGACACCACACTCTCTCTTTTCCTCTCTTTCTGTCTCTCACATGCCCTCGCTCACAATATATCGATTTATCACTCCTTCGTCCTCTTCCTCTCTCTCCGTTTATGTCTCACTCTGTACCTCTCTCTCCCTCCCTTACCCCTCCCTTTATCTCACTTTCTCTCGTCTTTTCCCTCTCTCTGTCTGTCTCTCTATTTCACTTCCTTTTTCTCCCTTTCTGTCTACCGCTCTCTCTCGCTCTCTCCCCTCTCCTATTCTCTTTCCCTCAACTCTATTTATCTGTTATTCGATCTATGTCTTTCTCCCTCCCTGTCTCTCTTTCTCCCGCGCGCTCTCACCTTATATATCTCCTTCTTCTCTCTGTCTCTCACTCTCTCTCAATTCCTGTCTCTCACCCTCTCTCCATGTCCATCGTCTCCTTTTTCTCTCCCTCCCCCACTTTCCTAATCCAGAAATACCGGATGTCACTCGGGGCCCAAGTGAAGCACAATCGCCAGCCACGTGAAACCATGTGACCTGACCACACCGCAGCCCTGGGCAGCCAGGAGCAGCAATGCTCCGAATCAGGAGCAGAGCACAATATCTCTCTTCTGGACTCTGAAATGGCCCCTCCTGGCTTTGTACTCACCCTACGAGCCCGAATCAGGGCAATATCCCAGGGGAGACACAGGGTGGCTACCTCAGTGCAGAGAGTGTCCAACAGTTCGCCCATACCACCAGGATGCGGGGAATTACCCCAGTAAACGGGTAACAAGTGAACGTTTCAAACTCCTGGAATTTCCTCCTTGAGGGCACTTTGGCTTAACGTCCTACCAATACATTGCATACGTTCAAGAAAATTGTTAAAGGATACTGTGGGATATAGATCAGTTGCAGAACTAGATGGGGAAATGGTAGCTGGAGTTTTATCTGGTAAATTGTGAGGTGTTGCCCTTCGGGAGATCAAATGTTGAAGAAATATTTGCAGCCAATGATAGGGGCCCTGAACAACATTGATGTGGAGAAAGATTTTTTGGTCCATGTTTATAGCTCCCTGAAAGTGGCCACACAAGTAGATAAGGTTGTAAGAAGGCACACAGCATTCTTTCATTTATTGTTTGAGGCATTCAGTACAAGAGTCAGGACGTTATGTTTCAGCTTGATAAAAGTTTAGTTCGGCCCCATTGAAAGTATTCCATTCAATTGTGGATTTTTGACAAATGGAGAGGGTGCATAAGAGGATTTCCAGGATGCTGAGATGGCTAGCACTGCAGATGCTGGAACCAGAGATAACAAAGTGTGGAGCTGGAGGAACACAGTAAGGGTCCCGACCCGAAATGTCACCTTTCCTGTTCCTGTGATGCTGCCTGGCCTGTTGTGTTCCTCCAACTCCACAATTCGTTATCTTTACCAAGATGCTGCCTGTATTAGAGAGTATGAGCTATACGGAGATGCTGGAAAAGAAACCAGGGTTGTTTGCTCTAGAGCGGGGGAATCTCAGGGGAGATTTGACAGAAGCCGATAGAATTATGATATTCTTGGATACGGTTGACAGTCAGAATCTTTCTCGCAGAGCTGAAATGACTACTACCAGGGAGCATGTATTTAAGTGGAGTTTTGATGAACACACAAATTTGCACGGGCTTGAGGGATATGGACTAAGGGCAGGCAGGGGGGATAAATTTAATTTGAAGTCATAATCAACGCAACAAGGGGGTCCAAAGGTACTGTTCCTGTAGTGTAATGATAAATGTTCTGTGTTCTGAGTCAGTGCATCATGCATGGTGCCTTTCCGCTTGGGCTACTGTAATGGGATTGTGCGGACTAGAGTTAGTTTTTATTCATTCATTAGATGAGAGGGTCGTTAGTTTGTGCTTGTATTTCTTACCCATCCTTATTTGCCTCGAAGGCAGTGAAGAGACATTGTTTTGGGAACGGAGTCACACGGACGTCAGACCAGTTAAAGATGGCAGTTTCTTTCCCTGAAGGAATTCATTGAGCCAGATTGGGTTTTTTTACAACTACCGACATCATTAGACTCTTATTTCCAGATTTTTCTTAAATTGATTTCAAACTCCACCATCTGCAGTGGTGAAATGCAAAATCAGATTCCAATAACATTACCTGGATCTCTGCATTAACAGTTCAGTGAGAATGACACTGGGTCTTCATCTACTCCAGTGAAGAGGCCTGGCTAAAAGCAGAAGATGGAAGTTACCTCTGATGACATGTTGGTTGGCACGGGAGTGGTGAGGAGTGAGTTTGAGTAAAAGGGGGAGTTGCAAACACTCCTAGTCATGAAAATATTAAACAGAATACTTTACAATATGAGCAGGTGCTGACCGCTCCCCACAGGCCCACCTCTGTTTCCTGAGCCAGACAACTTTCCAACGCCAAAGTCTGTACAAGAACAATAGGCCCACCCTCCTGTTCGGGCTGAAATGAGCTCAAATCTCAGATCTCAAGTCTATCTCTCGAGGTAGTTTTCATGCCAAATTATTTCAACGCAATGTCAAGCACTCCTCTTAATCTGTCGTCATCGAAACAGCTTCAATCTAATCTCGGGATCCTTATTAAGAGGTCGCACTTGTGCAGGGATAGATCGCTACCCCCACTGGGAATGGTAAGTGAATTGGAAAATGTCCTGCTATAACTTGGGTTTTGTGTGGTTTCTTTTCTCAGAACTATTGAACACAATGAATAATTGAAGTAAAGGGATATTTCATGGCACTCTTCAGCTGCTGTCTGAATGTATTCTGCGTCACAGCGTAAATCACAGTGTTTGTACAGCAACTGAGGAGCTGTAGCATGAATCCTAATTCCTGGACATAATCGTGTATCCAGATAGAAAAAAAGCCAAAGGACACCATTCTTATCCATATTGAATACACCATTATCGTTGACCACAACAGGATAAAATTTGCTGAGATAACAAACAGTAAAATGATGGATTTCCTTCGACTCTGCATTTCCGGGTCTCTGGCACTCTGGCCAATGAGTCTCTTGCGGGCTCGGCTGGTCACAAGAATGTGTCTGACGGTGAAAATATTGAGCAACAGAATCAATACGAATGGGACACCGGGAGTGAAAATGTGATGGACGAACTCCATTGTGACCCAGAACAGAGATTTCCGAACATCTATTGTTACAAGGCAAAACCAGGGCCTGTTAAGCAGCCAATACTGATCTGTTAACATAAAATACCAGAAAACATTCTTTAAAAAGCTCAGCACAGACACTGCTCCTAGAACCACAGTCGCTGTTTTCGCGTTGCAATATTTGTTTTTCAGCTTCTGGCAACAGATGGCCAAAAATCGATCAAAGGTGAAAGTGACAGTGAACCAGACAGAACAGTCAGTGACTGCATAAAGCAGGACAGCATGGATGTTACACATGGGGACGGACTCCAGAAAGATGAAATGGATATAATAAACGATTGGTATTTGTCTCATAATCAAATCGATGATAATGACCAGTAGGTCTGTCACTGACATGGCTGCTAGGTAACAGGAGACACATTTGGTGAGACCACAGTTTTTGCGAGATAGGATCATTATTGTCACGATGTTAACTGTGAGAAAGGGAAATAAGCAATGAATTTACACATGAAACGACACATAACTGATCACAATACTCCAAGTGTGGTCTCATGAATATGCTAAATGATCGAAACAAGACTTCTTTAGTTTCATAATCTCGTTCATTTTCAATAAAGTCCAGCGTTCCATTTGTTTTCTTATTATATGCTGTATCTGCATACCCACATTCTGTGATTCATGCACAAGGACACACATATTTGTCTGCACTGACAGAATTTAAATCTACTTTCCATTTATATAACAAAGTTGCTCTTGTGTTTTTCATCCAAGTTGGACAACCACGCACTTATCTACATTAAACTCCATCTGCCAGCATTTTTTTTCCTATTCTTCTTGCCTATCAGCCTCCATTCCTTTCTGTACCCATCAGACCTGCTTTCAAATCTATCTTGGTATCATTCGCAAACTTTGGCATGTTACACTCTGACTGCCGATCACTTGCATCAATTGCATATATTTGAGTTCTGGGACTTGAACCTTGCAACGTCCCACTGGTCACAGTTAACCATCCAGCAAAAAATATACCCATCCGAAACAAAACGATGGTAGAGGTCTTCTTTGATCACTTTGTCCTCATAAAAAATGTCCAAAAATAAATAAAGAAGGATTTTATCTCTTTCTTGTGAAATATTGGCATTGTTGCCTCATTTTGCTCCTTCCAGTTACAACCTCTTCCTTCTGTGTTGCGAATGAAACTGGCTGATTTTGCTCGTTTTCCAAGACCCCTCCTTGCTCATTTGCACTTTTCTGAATTCACAGTGGTCGATCAGCACATTAAAAAAAATGCCCTTTGTCCAAATGAGTGCTCAAAAGCACCCGCCTAACAACTGTAATCCTATTTTCCAGCAGTTGGCCCATGGAATAGTCTACCTTGGCACCGCAATTATTTATTTGAAGTGATGAGAGTTCTGCCTCTTATCGGCGCTGATTTCCAGGTTTCCATACCATCAATTTTCTTTATTTACCCTTCACTACATCTCCTGCCCCTTACGTGAAATCTATGTACCATCAAGGCAAAAGTTTCTTCTTTTCTGTCCTGTCTATGTCGTTCATCATTTCATAAGTCTTCATCAAGTCTTCTCTCGATCTCTTCTGCTGTAAGGAAAACAGTTCTAGTCTTTCCAATCTCTCCTCATCACTGGAACTCTCTTTACAGGGAAACGTCTTGACAAATCTCCTCCTGTACCCTCTATAGTGTTATCATATCCCTCTTATAATGTGGATTTCAGAGATACTTCTGAACTTTGAGTCGAAAGATGTGAACTTAAGCAGAGAACTGGAGTGAAAAATAGGTAAAAAGGAATGAATAATACGACAGCAGACAAGAGGATGGGGTCTATTTGGAATGTGAGAGGCCATTCAATTTGAAGACAGAAATAACTAATATTCTGGCTTACCCAGACTAGGAAATTAGTTTGATAGATCGTTGAGGGCAAGACTGATTTGTAAAGAAAGAGAGAGTTCAGTGAGAGAAGGTGGGGGAAGTGTTTGGTATCTGAACTTGAAACAGAGTTAACGTTGGCAGTATATGTAGACGGAGAACCAGCACACTAAGGTCAGAAACAGTCTCAGTGAGGATCAAAGATGTCAGTGAGGTCTACACGGCAAGAAATATGTCTTCACTTCATCTTTCACGTCTAAGAGAAAACATCTCACTATTTGTATCCAATTTTTCCTCAAAGATTGTCCATTACACATCGGAATAATTTCACAATATTGTGAGAGTTTCAGACTTAACCACTCCCTACAGGCAGGGAGTTGCTGATGGGTGTTTCCATGGTATTTGAAAAGCTACCAAATCCAGAGTTGTCTCGAAATCAAATTACATCAGCTACCGTGATTAAATTCAAACACGTCCCCAGGATATTCCGATTCAATAATGCAATGCCAATAACATTGAGCCATCGCCTACTCTCAAGAAAATTCGAAGCTGAAAGTGAGAGACTTTTAATCAAGAAAGGGATTCAAAGGGAAAAGTACGAGTTGAGAAGAATGAGTTCTGTGTTTGACTGGACCGAGAAGACTTTAACTTCCGTACTATCGATGTGGATGGCTCTACGTCTTGTGCACTTATCATGCAGAGGGGGTCAGGGTGGGGTCTCGCCCTGGGAAAGGGGTGTGAACCTTCAGAAAATTCAGTTTGGGGAAAACAGCATTGAAGCTGAAGAACCTTCACTAGATCTGACATATGGAAGAAGATAGAATCAAAGAGACATACAACACAAAAACAGAACCTTGCCCGTGCCGACCAGATTTCCCAAACTAACCTAACCCCATTTGCATGCGATTCGTCTGTATCTCTTTAAAAATTTCCAACCGACGTACCTGTCCAAATGTCTTTCTTCCAATTGCTCCGACAGCTCATTCCATTCACAATCCACCCTTTTTATGAAGATATTGTGTCACAGGTCCCTTCTAAACGTTTCCTTTATCACCTTAAAACTATTTCCTCTAGCTTTGGACTACTCTGCCTTGGGGTAAAGACAATACCTATTCGCCTTATATATGTCCCTTGTGATTTCAGAAACCTCCATGAGATCACCATGCCCCATCCTATGCTACAGCGGAAAAAGAAAATCCCAGCGCATTAATTCTTTCCTTGTTACACAAACATTCCAGGCTTCATGACATCCTTTAAAACCCATATTTCACTCATTCCACCTTAATAAAACCTTTCCTATCTCACGGCGAGTAGAATTAAACACAGTAATCCAAAGGTAGCCACACCAGATATTGTGGCCTCACCAGATACATACCAGGAACGCCGACGATAGCCAAAATGGGGTAGTAGGCACCCTGAATAATCCAAAGCATATCCTGAATTCGAGACGGTAGAGATATCCATTCCTGGGAAAGCCAGTAAAGCCCAAGGTAGAAACTTCGACCCATTGTTGTAAAAAAATCCAGTCAGTCACTCACAGAATCGAAACTCTGCCTCTCTTTGGAAGCGGTGGAATCCTGTTTGTCAGGTAGGTAGCACTCTCACTGACAAGATAGTGTGTAATGTTGCAAGGATTCCCTCATTAATAAAGGATATGGTGCCTCTACAGGGACGATATGAGGATCCATTGTGACTAACGTCAATGATGAATCCCATAAAGACCGGTTCATTAACCCCTTCCCATACAGGAGCTTTCTACTTCACAATACAAAAGGAATATCTGCCCAGTCCATAAGAGTGCAGGGTTTCCAAGCGTAAAATCAAGTATTCTTCTTCCAGATTGTGCTGAGTCTCGTTGAAGTGCTATGGCAAGTTTGAGAGATAGATGTTTTGCCAGATAACACGGTGATGTGGCGAAAACAGTCATCGAGTCGTGCAGCATGGAAACAGATCCTCCAGTACAACTCATCGATGCCAAACAAATTTTCTAAAATAAGCGAGAACCAATAGCCTGCGTTTGACAAATATCCGTCCAAACACTTCCTATTCATTTCACTGTCCCAATATCTTTTGAATGTTTTAACTGTCCCTGCATCGACATGTTCCTGTGAAGATGTAAGATAAGAATGCCAAGATTAGCAAATTGTGATTCAGAAGAGGTATTGAAAGTTTAGTCGAAACGAAAAAAAAGAAGCACCTGTTTAGGAAATTGAATTGAAACAAGACCCCTGAGGGAAATGAAGGAAACAGGAAAGAGTTTAGCTGAGGAATTAGAAGGGCTAAAATAATCGATGAAATGTTCTTAACAAGTAGGATAATGGAGAATTTCAAAGCATTTTATCAGTATTTTAGGAGCAAGAAGGTAACTGGGGAATCACTCAAGGACAAAGAAAGGAATTTATGCTTGGAATAAGAGGAACTGGATCAGGTATTGTCTGAATACTTCGCATCAGTATTCACTCAGGAGAACGACATGGATGATGTCAATATCCAAGAGGTTTATGTTGATATTCTGGGGCATGTCAATTTTAAGAAGGAAGAAGTTTCGAGTGTCTTTTAAAACAATAATGGACATTTATACCGAGGGTATAATGCGTTCTATCTCAGGATACCCAGCGAGACAAGTGAGGAAGGAGTTATTGAGGCTTCATCAGAGATTCTTTTTTATTGTCTATCGCCTCAGGTGAGGAACCAGGAGACCCGAGAATAGCTCATGATTGTTGTTTGTTTAAGAAGGACAACCGGGATAATTCAGGAAATTATTGGTCACTGTATCTTACATATGTCCTAGCTAAGTTATTGTAGAATCTTGTAAATGACAGGATTGAGTCACATGTGAAAACACAATGGAATAGTACATTGTAAATGGCTGGACCCCTGCGGTGCGCTGCTGATTCAGTTGGAATGCCCAGGTATCATAGCAACTTTTTAAAGGCATTTAGATGGATGAATGAACAGACAGGAAACAGAGAGATGTGGAACATACACAGACGAATGGGATTAGTTTAGATTAGCATAATGGTGGGCATAAATATGATGGCTAGAAAGTCGACTACAATGTGGACAGTTCTCTGTTGTTTGTTATTATCATATCTATCTATGAAATCTCGCCTCAATGTCTTTCTCTGTCTACTTCCCATTCCCTTCTGCCCTGCTCCTACTGAATATGATTTTACTGCATCTGCATCTGATTTTGACCATAGTTATCATGTCTTACGCACGCTCCAGATCCACGATTGCATGCCTGTTCATCTCTCAGTCCAAATGCCTGGAATGTGTTGCTGTCATATCTCTTCCTACCAATTCCCATGGCAGCACGTCCAGGCACCTCCTGCTCTATGTGACTTATACAGTTAACGTTAGAGCTGTGGGTGATGTTGAATAGAGAGACTTTGGGCAACAGATACACAGTTCTTTGTAAATTGGATCACAGGTAGACAGGGTGGTTAAGAAGACGTTAGCAAGCCTGCCTTTATTATTCAGACCATTGAGCATCGGGTTTGCGGCGTTATGATGAAGCTGTGAAGGATGTTGGCGACGGTGCTTTTGGAATAATCTGTGCAGTTCTGGCCGCCCTGCACAAAAGGAAGTTCTGCACAGTCCATAAGCCCAGGACTGCTATAATTAAATCAGACCAGGATTTCACAGGGACTGGAAGATTTGAGTGAAAATGTGGGGCTGGCAAGCTGGAGAGTTTTTTTTTCTGTTGTCTTGGAGGTTGGACAGCATCCTTCCAGAAGATTTTGAAATCATGAGGACCATCGATAACGTAAGTATCATAGGTCATTTTCCGAGGGTATGGGAGTCCAAAACTAGGGGGCATATTTTTTGAATGAGGAGAGGATCATTTAAAATATAATTGGACAGCAATATGAAAAGAAAAGATGGGACGGATTTGGGCCAAATACATTCAAATGGGAGTAGTTTAGATTGGGAAACTTGTTCCGCAGGGACGAGTTGACTTAAAGGTTTGTTCTTCTGAAGTATGGCTCTGTGACTCTATATCCTTTAAATATTCCATCTCGAATGTGAACGTTATGCCCCCTGATATTTGAAATGTCCACATTGGGAAGAAAAAAATCCAACTATCCACCTTATACATGCTCTCATAATCTGATACGCTTCTATCAGATCGGACATCAGCGTCTGACACTCTACTGAAAACATCATTTTTGTCCACAATTTCCTACTGCCCAATGTTTCCCAAATCAGGCAACATACTGGTAAAACTCTTTTTCATCCTTTTCTGACACTCCACATCCTTCCTGTCATGTGGCAACCAGAAATAAATGGAATACTCTATATGTAACCTGAATAAAGCTTTATACAACAACATGACTTTCGAACTTTTATAATCAGTACGTAGACCGATGGTAGCTCATCCTCTATGCTTTCTTGACCACTTTATCCACTTGTGTTGTCGCTTTCAGGAAGTTATGATGTGGACCCTAAGATCGCTATGCATATCAGTTTCAGGATGGGCCCTGCCATTTTCTGCATACATTTCTCTGGCAATTGATGCACCAACATTCATCACCTCACACTTCTCCGAAGTAAATTCCATCTTCCATTTCTCTGACCAACTTTCCAACTGATTTATATCCTGTTACATTCTTTGACAACATTCGTTACCATCCACACTCCATCAATATAAGTGTCGTTTGCAAACCTATTAACCAGACCAATGACATTTTCATCCAAATTAGTTGAATGTATACAATAAACATCAAACTTTTCAGGGCTGATGCTAAACAAGTAATTCTGCTTTCTCTCCTCAGTTGCGCCCCGACTTCGAGATGTTTTCAGTATTTTCTTTTTTGGTTCTCATTTACATCATCTGCATTTACAAAAAAGAAAATCGTCCTCGGATTGCATTTGCTGTAAAACAAAATGGCAGATTATATATAGTGGATGGTACATTCTTACATGATAGCAGATGCAGATTCATTGTTCAAATGGGCACGGAACTTCAACGGTCGCAAATGAGATTGAACTGCTTGTTGCCGAGGTGGAGAATTTTAATTGCAAAGAGAGTTTGGACAGTCTGAAATTATTTTCCTTGGAGCAGATGATACTCAGTGAAGACATTGTTGAGATGTTTCAAAGTGTGAGGAGCATAGATAGGATAGAGAGACAGGAAATCTACCATTAAAGGCAGAGCGATCAATGGCCAGAGACATCGATTGAAGAAAAGGTGTGGGAGGCACAGAGGAGGTGTGAGCAAAAGTATTTTCACGCACAGTGTGGTGGTAATCCGGAACACACAGCCTCTAAGTGGGTAGAAACGGAAAATTTTATGACTTTTAAGCAGGATTTGCATTCCACTTGCAGTGTCAATTCAGACAAGGCAATAGGTCATAATCTAGAATATAGGATTAGGTAAAGTCGGTGGCTTTTTTTTTGTCAGGCGGAGAGACAATGTACCAAGGGGACTTTTCTCTGAGCAGTGGATCTCTCTGACTCTCCGAGAAAATAAGCTTTGACTGTTGTTCATGGGAAATGGAGGTTAGTAGAGCCAGTAGAGGATTTCAAAACCGTAAGAGATCTACACAGAGATAAGATAAAATAGGTGTAGGTGTAAGCCTTTCCACCCTTCTAGTCTGGACCAAAATTCAATACCATGGTTGATTCAATACCAATGGCCATGGTTAATCATGCAATTTCAGTATTACAACTCGTCTTCCCTCCATACTCCATGTATCCATTACCCATAACGGCGATGTCCAGCTCCCTCTTGAACATATTTAGTGAACTGGGTCCATAAGCTTCCTGTGGGAGAGAACTATACAGGTTCACAACTCTCTGAGTGAAGAAATATCTCTCATCATAGTCCTGAATGGCTTGCCATCATTCTTAATCTGTGACTCCTAGTTCTTGACTTCCCCAACCTCGAGAACATTCTTCCAGTGTTTAACTTGTCCAATCCCATCAGGACTCTTATATGTTTCTATGAGATCCGCATCTCATTAGTCAAAATTACAGTGATTACAAGGCCAGTCGAAGCAGGTTTTCTCCATCTACCTTCCAGCAGGACAGACTACAGAATGCAGACTATAGAGGTAGGATGGACGAGCTGGGCAGAATTAACTGTAAGAGGAGCCCAGCAGGAAAGACAGTGGAACAGCAATGGCAGGATATTCTGGGAGTAATTCAGGAGACGCAGCAAAAATTCACCCCTGGGGAAAAGAAGCATGGTACAGGGAGGATAAGGCAACCATGGCTGACTAAGGTAGTCAGGGATAGCATAAAAGCAATAGAGAAAGCATATATTGTAGCGAAGGGCAATGAGAAACCAGAGGGCTGGGAAGCTTACAAAGACCAACAGAGCCCAGCATAAAAAAAGTGAGATTAAATATGAGGGCAAGCTATCCAGTCATATAAATGAAGGCTGTAAGAGTTTCTTTAGATATATAAAGGGCAAAAGAGAGGCAAAAGTGGACATTGAACTACTGAAAAATGACTGTGGAGAGTTAGTACTGGGGAACAGGGAAACGGCTGAGGATCTGCATAATTACTTCGCGTCAGTCTTCAGGGTGGAGGACACAAGTAATATCCCAAAAGTTAAAGAGAGTCAGGAGGCAGATCTGAGTCTGGTGGCCATCACCAAGGAAAAGGTGGTAGTAAAAGTGATTGGCCTGAAGGTGGATAAATAACCTGGAACAGACGGACTTCACCCCAGCTTTCTAAAGGAGACATCTGACGAGATAATGGAAACGTTAGTGGTAATCTTTCAGGAATCGCTGGAGTCAGAGAGGGTCCCAGAGGAATGGAAAATCGCTAACGTGATATCCCTGGTTAAAAATGGAGTAAGGCAAAAGACGGAAAATACAGGCCAATTAGCCTAACCTCTGCCATGGGTAAGATTTTGGAGCCCATTTTAAATGATGAGATTTCCGAATACTTAGAAGTGTATGGTAAATTAGGGCAAAGTCAGCATGGTTTCATTAAGGGGAGGTCATGCCTGACAAATCTGTTAGAATTCTTTGAGGAAGTAACGAGCAGTGTAGACCAAGGAGAGCCAATGGATGTTATCTACCTGGACTTCCAGAAGGCTTTTGACAAGGTGCAGCACAGGTGGCTGCTGAGTAAGATAGGGCCCATGGTGTTAGAGGCAAGGTGCTAGCATGGATAGAAGATTGGCTGTATGGAAGAAAGCAGAGAGTGGGGACAAAGGGGCCTTCTCAAGAAGGCATCTCGTGACAAGTGGAGTTCTGCAAAGGTCAGCGTTGGGACCATAACTTTTCACTTTATACATTAATGAACTAGATGAAGGAACTGTGGGCATTATGGTTAAGGTGGCAGACGATGCAAACATAGGTGGAGGGACAGGTAGTATTGAGGAGGCGTGGAGACTGCAGACGGTTTTGGATAGGTCAGGAGAGTGGGAAAAGAAGTGGCAGATGGAGTACAACGTGAGACAGTGTGAGGTCATGCACTTTGGTAAGAGGAATAAAAGTACAGACTATTTTCTAAATGGGGAGAAAATTCAGAAGTCTGAAGTGCAATGAGATTTGAGAGTTCTAGTTCAGGATTCTCTCAAGGTAAACTTGCAGGTTGAGTCAGTAGTCAGGAAGACAAATTCAATATTTACATTTATTTTGAGAGAGCTTGAATATAAAAGCAGGGATGTACTACCGAAGCTTTATGAGGCTGTGGTCAGGTCACATTTGTTGCATTGTGTGTAGTTTTGGGCCCCATATCTCGGCAAGTATGCACTGGCCCTGGAGCGGGTTCAGTGGAGGTTCACGAGAAGTGTCCCAGGAATGGAAAGCTTAACATATGAGGAACGTTTGAGGATTCCTGGGCTGTAGTCATTGGGGTTTAGAAGGATGAGCGGGGATCTCATTGAAACTTACAGAATACTGAATGGCCTGGACAGACTGGATGTTGGGAAGATGCTTCCATTGATAGGAGAGATTACGACCCGAGGACACAGCCTTAGTGTAAAGGGAAGACCTTTTAGAACGGAGATAAGGAGAAACTTCTTCAGTCAGAGAGTGGTGAATCTATGGAATTCACTGCCACGGGAGGCTGTGGAGGCTAGGTCGTTGAGTACACTTAAGACGGAGATACATAAGTTCTTGATTATCAAGGGGATCAAGGGTTATGAAAAGAAAGCGGGAAAATGGGATGGAGGAACTTATCAGCCATGATTGAATGGCAGAGCAGACTCAACGAGCCTAATGGCTTAATTTCTGCTCCTATGCCTTATGGTTTAATGGTCTTGTGGTCAATCAATCTGCTGAACTTTCACCGGATCCCAGCAATAGCCAAAATGTCCTTTCACTGACGAGGACACCAAAACTGCACAAAATACTCAAGATTTGGCCTCACCAAGGACCTGCATACGGCAGCAAGACTTCCCTACTCTGATACTCAAATCTTCTTGCTTTACGGCCAGCATACCATTAGCTTTCCTCGCCAACTTCTGCACCTGCATGCCAACGTTTGACGACAGTTCCACAGTGACAACCAAATCTCATTGCATCTCACTTTTTCCTAAACTGCCATCATTCAAATAATAATCTGTCCTCCTGTTTTTGACAGCATGAGGAGAACCTGTTCCCTCTTATAACTGTACAAAACTAGAGGAAATGAATATAAATGACCTGTAAATGTAGCAAAAATGATGTGAAGGTATCTTTAATACAATGGGAAATTAGTATGTGGGGGTCACTGGGGGTAAATCGGGTGAAGGAAGATGCAAATTGGTCATTCCGGAGGGAATTGTTAGAATGTTTTTAAACAAAAATATGAAAAGCTTGTGAGTTAAAGTGGGATACTGGCCTTAGGTATTCATGCTTGCTTGGAGAACCAGTGTCGACTCAGTTGGCAGAATAGCCTAATTCCACGTTGACACACTGCTGTGATTCAGTGCTTTTGTGATATGCAGATTCACTTCAAATATACAGAGACGGTCTTTGTTCGATTTCATGTTTGTTCAAACTGACGAGACTTCAAGCTCATTTATCTTTATATGCTGAAATGGTCTCTAACACGTTTGTGTTCTTGTACCAAGATTACTGAAACTGCGTATGACGATTCAGGATTTCAGGTTTCAAAATATTTACGTATCACTCTTTGCTGTGAAGAGGGTGCCTTGATGAAGTACTCAATGGAATTGTATGGAACTTCAATTCTAACTCTACATTTATTTTGTTTCCCATCTGTAATTCTGGATTATAAAGCGGAAACAGGGAAAAAAAATGCCTGAGCACAAAATTCACGACAATGGCAGGCGTTTCCTGCTGATTCAACAGAAAGACAAAATGCTCAACGATGGTTCTGTGTTTCAGCAGACTGAGAAATGTTTTTCATATATTGAGCCTTACATAAATCTTGCTTAATTCCAAATTACCATTTTTCGCAAAATCGCCTCGAAATATTTTCAGGCAGCACGTTATGCCTCAACTGTTGCAGATCTTTGTGGGGAATGTCCAGCATTACTGAGAACAGTCCATGTGTTCGTATATTTCGCTTCTCTCTGAAATATTGAATTTCACCAGATAGTTTGCAATTTTCCCTGCATCTTAACAAAAACCGATATATACTGTGAGGTTCTGCAGCGCAACTGTGGATCATTACTTCGGTGTTGTCGTGTGGACAAACAGCAAAACAGCACAAGTTAAACTGAAATGTGGATCAATGTGACCGAACACAATAAACTGGATTCAATTTTGTAGCCATGGTAATGCAATCAAATCTCTGAGTGCGAATTGAGGACAGGAAAAGCTGCAGAAACTCGGGAGAAATATAAAGTTATTATTTCGAGTCTATTGTCTGTTATTCAGAACTAAAGAAGGTTGGATGGTGGTGTTTATGTGCTGTTCACCTAATATGCATGAGCAAAGGAGATGGCGAGAACAGCCAGAGCAAAAGACAAAGGTTGTCTTATACTAAGAAAAGAACTATGTAGATACTGAATGGGCATTTAGGATAACAGTGGCTATGAGGAAGTTCCTGATCAAACCTCCAACATTTTCATTCAAATCATTGATGTATATTACAAGTGTCCGAGTTCCCATCACTCATGCTTGTAGACCAAGGGGGGAAAGAAAACAAACTTCCACAATTTCCATCTGTCTTCTGTGATCAAGCAAAATTTGCACTACGTACCATGTCAGCTACACTTTGTCATGAAGCAGTCACATGGGGAAGGATGTTTAGACATGTTGGCCCATTTTTTCAGTCTCTCTGTACCTAGAAAGTGTCTACAGACACCGTTGGATAATGACTCCTTATGTTCTTACTTGAATAGCAGGATAAATCCAACTAGGCCAATTATTCACTGAACTGCATACTCTCAATCAGCAGAAATATAATTGAAGGGATCGACGACATTGCTATCAAACAGCAATTACATGACAAGAAAGTGAACAGTGACGCCTAGTCGGATAGCTGCGTGGGTCACATGGCTCCCGATTAAACACCTAGAATGCTGAAAACCCTCAGCATGCCTCACTACACCTGTGGATAGAAAAACCGAGGGATGAAGTAATCCCGAAAGATAGTGATGGGTGCAAAACTCAAGTGTCTCGACACCATACAGGGCAAAGCAACTTGCTTGATTGGCACCACATCCACAAACATTCACTGACTCCAAGACTGACACTCAGGAGCAGCAGTGTGCAAGAATTTCAAAATATGCTGCAGATATTCACCAAGCTTAATCAGACAGGACTTTCTAAACTCCGATCACTTCCATCCAGGTGGCTAAGGACAACATGTATATCGGAAAACTGCAAGTTCCATTCTATGCTTCTCAGCATACGGACTTGGAAAGATGTCGCTTTCCCTTCAGTGTTGTTTTGTCAAAATCCTGGAATTCCCTTCCTAACAGCATTCTACCCCGACATACAGCATATGGCCGACAGACATTCAAGAAGGCAACACCTTGCTAAGATCTCAACCGGCAAATAGTGATGTGCAAAAATGCTGTCCAAAGCAACGACCCACATACTCACTGAATAAGTTTTTAAATAGTCATGTGAAGTCATTTGTGGTTTAATCATTCGGATTGCAGAACATGATCTGCTTTTCCTTTCGCAACTGAACACGCCCGAAACATTGATACCTCGCTCTTTCTGCTGCATATGTTGTAAAGTGCAAGGAAACATTTGTTCAAACATCAAATTGTTCTGAATTTACCGTTAGCCTTCTTCTGCATTGATGTCGCCATTTCTATGAAACTGTTGCCAGAATGACATGATCTTAGATATAGATTCACGTGAGCCAATGTTTTCCGAGGTTCAGGTTACATGTTTTACATTCTTGAGGTCCTCCTGGAACTTGGGCTTTGAGGAGAGACAGCGACTGATATGAAATGAGAGCAAGCCTGTAATCTGCAATGTGATTACAAAGCATACCATGGCAGATTGTGGAAGGTCAAACCAATTTAGTTGAAAAAGAACTGGCATTTGATCATCAATCAATTGTCGTTAGAAACCATCTGGTCTAATCATGTTCCTGTAGGAAGGAAATCTGGCCTCATGAATAAGTCTTGACTATTGCTGAAACTTGAGCAGGTATAATGTCCCGTAATGGAATTTCTGAACTGGCTTAGCAAGGCAATCAGTACAAGGTCAGTTATGACTGGGTAGGGATAGTTTAGAGCTAGACCGAGGGAACGAGCTGCACTCGAACACAGTAGCAACTTCATTCCTTATATATTTGGTCTAGCACTACCCTATCTGCAGCAGGACGATCCACATACTGGCACAAAATGATATCCTGGATACTCATTAAAAAAAAAAATTACCCTGTTTAAACATTTCAGAACGAGGCGAGTGATGCCAGGTAATAGATGCAAAGATAAAAATAAAGAATTGCGGGTGTAAACCCACTCCTCTCAAAAATGTGCATTTTGATGATAGTGACCATTACAGTATATAGTGATTAATTTACGGGTCTAAATAATTTCAATACGATTTACCATGATCTGGGATACGTGGAATTGGAACAGATAATCATGGGCATGTCTACATTTGGAAATTGGGTGACATTTAAAGGTAGAAGGATGAAAATTAACAACCAAAGTGTGTTTCTCCGAAGAGTGCAAGACACGGGCATAAACGTTCAGGGAACCATGAATGTTAAGGAATCTCCAGAGTTTGAGTAGGGAAAAGGCTGTACATTATATCAGATACAGGGCATGAAAAAAAGGAAAGGTCTTTCAAAGTAGAAAGAGTGAGTGTGTGCGTGTTGTTGAGGGGGGAGGGGGTGGTGGCGGAAGGTAGCGGAGGCCAGTTGGACTTTGTGTGTTTGTATTTGTATGTGTGTATGTGTTTATGTAGTTGGGTGATCTGAAAAAGAAAATGAAAAGGTGCGACATGTGTTTGGCAGTTAGGATTCAGGTTACCACACCCACTCCACAACAGCAGGCATTTTAAAGTATATTAACAGGAAGGGGTAATGAGTGCGGTCTTCTGTACGTCAAAAGAGAAAACTGTGTTCAGAACGGGGACAGGAGTTGTAGCTGGTGATTTCAGTTGGGATGGTGAGGTTGTAGAAAATGTTGTGATCAGTAAGAAAGTGGGATTTGTGGCTGATGCGGAGTAATGTTTTACCAGTTACAGACCCTGATGACATCAACCACAGAGGTGCTATTTAATGGAAGATAAGATATAATTGCAGCCCTCGTATAGAATTTGAGCACTTTCCTGGAACAAGATTGAAGTGCCAGATGACTGAAGGACAGCGAATGTTATTTCTTGATTAAGGCAGCAGGGACTGGCGAAATAGCATGAGGTATGTTAGTTTGATGTCAGGGGCGGGGAACTTACTAGAAAAAAAAGTCTCCTGAGGGAGACGATGAATAAACACATGGAAAGACAAGGATTGATCACGGGCAGTCAGTATTGATTTGCTCGAGATCCCATCTGATGCATTTAATTCAGTCTTTTTGGAAAGGTTATTAAACATATTTATGAAAGTCGTGTAGGTGATGTGGTTTACGTAAATTTGGTAAGGCATTTGTTAAGGACGCAGATGGATGGCTAGCCCAAAAGTTAAGCGCCCATGGGATCCAAGGTAACGTTGAAAACTAGACACAAAATTGGCTTGCAAATTGGAGGCCAAGAGCGAAGCCGGATATTAATTTAATGATTTGAAGCTTGTGACGAGTCGTGCAACGTAAGTATCGGTGCAGTAATACCAGATGGAATTTAATCTTGACAAGTGAATAGTTATAATTTTTTCGTGGTCTGATAAGGGTAGAATAGAATATATATAACAAATGACAGGGTCCTGGGGAGTATGGAAGAACAATGGGAGTTTGGCATGGAGTACCTAGATCCCTGAAGATGTAGCACCGGGAGGCCATTTGGTGAAGAAGGCACATGGGAAGTTAACGCTTTTCAGCTGGGGAGGGGGGCGTGGATTAGAGAAAATAGCAGCAAGGTAGCCTCGTTATTACTTTATAAAACATTCTATAGGCCACATATTGAATAATGTGTACACTTCCAGCTGCCATAGTATGAGAAAGACGTGATTGTACTGGAGAGAGTGAAGAGAAGATATACAACGATTTTGCCTGGAATGAGAAGTCTCAGTAATGACGTGAGACTGGACGGGAAGAATTTGTTCGCAGGGCAGAGGAGGTTGAGAGGCGACTGGTTGAGAAGTACAAATCTAGGTGATGCATCGACAGGGGAATATTTTCTGAATCATTTCAGCATGGCCGACTTGTCTGAGATCAACCTGCCGAAAGTTAAATGCTTAAAAGTTAAAAGCCGTTTAAAGGAATTCTGAGGAAATTTGACTTTGACCAAGGGCATGGCAGACATACTGAAGGTGCTGTCTGAAAAGATGGTGTTGGGGTTGGCACTCCTGCTACATTTCAGCGGAATCTGGTTCAAGAATTAAATTTCCAGGAAAAAGTACACAACGGATAAAGTGCAGGTAAATGGAATTAGTGCAGCTTGGTGTTTGTTAGTCAACACAGCAATGATGGAAAGTAGGGCCTGTTTCTATTGAGAGTGTACGACATTATGACACACATCTCCACACAGACTCTTAAACACTTGGTGGCATTAGGTTGGTTCACGAATAGGGATTCCAGAAATAGCAGTATCCTGCTTTGGTTGAGGATACCTTGAGGGGTCTGCCTTTTCAGACTCTCTCCTCGCCTGAGGTACGGTGATCCTATGGTTCAATTCATCATCGGTCGTCTCTCTCTCTCTCACACTATCTGTCTATCTATCTCTCTTTCTCTGTCTCTCTCTCTCTCTCTCTTTCCTCTCTCTATCACAATAGAGCAATAATAGACAATCCTCTGGAACTTTACATTTTAGCTTTAAATTCCACAACCATCATATGCAAAATTTCATGGCAGGAAGCTTACTCATTTCTTATTAAAAGTATTCAATGCCATTCACAAGTATTCGATAATTCCACTGATTCACTCTCCCCTGAATTAAGAAAGCTCTAGTTACGTCGGACTGAAATAACCAATGTCATATCCAAAGACAGCGACCACTTTTTTTTTTAGATATCCTAAACCAGATGGAAGATGAAAGCTGCACCTGGATGTCCAGGCTAATAATAATTAGATACATTTCAATAAGATCGTTTCTGACTCTTCTGAACACAATACCTCAACAGTGTTCTCTGTCACATCCTGTACAAGCGCTGCAGTAAAAGACCTTGCTCTTGCACTGAAGATTTTGTACAACGAAGACCAACTTACCACCTGCCTTTTTTTTATCTTGTACGCGCTGCCTTGCTTTCAGCTACTGGTGTAGAAGGTCACCCGCGTCACTTTGTTCCTATACAATTCCTATTCTTTAAACGTTTAAATAACACAGCATATTCTGTTCTCTTTTATTTTCCCTCCAATAACGATAAAGTCACGCTAAGCATGATAAGACTACATATTTGCTTATTGAATCAACTTGTATGGAAGACCGTGAAGCTATGCAAAGGTTATCATCAGCAAACCCGGCAATACCATACTTGATACCATTGTCAAAAATCGCCCTGTCATGTGGGATATTATGAAAAGCATTGTAAAATCCATTAACACTTGGTGGCCTAGATTCCTCACATTCATGATAATAGTTATCACTTCAAAACTTGTGGAGTTCTCAAACATGACTCCCCTCCTGAAAATCCATGCTATCTTCGTGCGTTCTCTGTTGAAACCTTTCAAGTTACCTATTATCATTTTTCTTATGGTGCACACCAGCATCACCCTCACACAACGTTGAGTTCCACAAAGTGCACATCCTTGAATCTCCCATTCTTAATTTTGAAACAATGTGGTGAACATTTTTCACTCTCAATCTCTCGGATTTTTGCCGAATTGAAAACTTTGGACAATACATACCAAAACATACACTGAATAGGTTTCCCTTTCCTCTTGTTTTGATGGATGCAAATTATCAGCCCCTAAGCATTGATCAAATTTCTATTCCATTTGCACATAAGATCGATGCAACGCCACTGCGCCATCATATCAATCCCTGGAGGCTATCCAGACGAAGAATATCAAGAGGATACATGGCCGATCCAATGTGTGGCAAAGTTGATTCGTCGTAGAGAGTATTTTATTGCAAAGCATTTGTCCTGATGGATCCAAAATTCATACGGGCAAAACCAAAGTTATTTGAAATTTGACCACGTCGCCCAGAGGGCGAGAGAAAATAATCATTTCCTCTTGTAGGTGAGTTGGTAAGGAAATTCTATTTAATGGGCATGTGTGGTCAAATGTTGAAAGGGATAATGATGAGAATAAAATCACCCAGGGGGTGGTGGACATTTGGACACCACGATAAAAAAATGACAAAATCATATTTTCGGTGACGTTTTGTACTGTGGACAGGGTCGGGAGGAGGAACAAGTGGAACAGATGGTGAGTATGTCCAGAACAAAAGACAGAGGGACGACAGAAAATTATGATAAAAGAGAGAATTAAGATGCAGGATGCATCTTACTGACTGGTGCAGTGAGGTCAAAATGTGCCTGCACTCCAGACACCAATGCTCAAGGATGCAAATATGTAAAGTTGGAAAGGCGTGAATTGTAATCCAAAAGAAAGATAGAGAATTGCACTGAAGTTGTTGGACTCCGTTGTGAGTACTTAAGAGTGTAAAGTGCAGAAGTGGAAATTCAGGAGTTGTTTTTATTTCTGCTGCTGCATGTGATGCTGAATTGCACAGTGTTTACAAATAACCTGACAACAACAACATCATGTGATTGTGAGTCGTGGCTCGCTTCCAAGTCAGCATCTAAAACGTCACAGATCTCGCAAGATGAGCTGTTTTTTTTTAAATCCGGTCTCATTGTATCCATTTATGGTCACTTTTCTTCTCATTTGTGGAGAAGACAAGAATTTATTTCACAGTGCACACATCAAAATCTATTGGTTGTTGGAAAGAAACAAGGGCTTCTGTACAAACTGTGGCAATGAAACTAATTCTGACAGAAGTTGAGGAGTAATTTGAAACGTTAACTGCTGCTCAGTGTCTGTGAAACAACGTATAGCCAATGTTCAGTTTTAAACTCATTCCAACAGCTGAGACGATGTTGATAACCCTCCTGAACTTGCTTCTTCTCAGGTATTGTCTTGTAAGTTATGGTCCATTCAATACATTCTCATAACTATTGTTATGCCGATCATCACTTGCTGAAAAATCAGAATAACGTCGTGATCAGCCTGCGTGAGAGCATATATTGACATGATGTAGAATATAAATTATATTTTCTTCATTTTCTTTGATTCTTTATGCAACAGTTTGTAGTACTTCGGAGATCCCAACTTCAGTTCTACAATCCTTGCACTTTATTCATGGCTTCTATACAGCTTACAGAGTTGAAACTGTACTCAGGCCAATTGGGCCTGTTAGGAACCGTGTCCATCACTGTCTTAACAGCATGTGTAGTGGGCAAACTTGCTGAATAATATCTACTTCGTTCATTTGTCAATACTTGAAAGAATATAAAATATAAACTGATTTCTTTTCTGAATTTGTCGCAGCTTGATGAGACGCTATTTTTGGTTTGTATTTGTTCTCTTTAGATTCCATCAACTCCTTTGAGATAGTGATGCATTTTACCGCACCATTCATGTCCTCAGTGAAACAAAGGATCTGTGCGCTAATTTGACACATTTTGTTGTTGAGACAGTTATGCAATATTGGAATATTCCAATATTCTTCGTCTGACAGACAGTTTTTTTTGGGGGGTGTTACAATCATCACTGTGAAAAAGGCACAGTTAGTTATTCATCTTAGAAAAACAGAAGGGTCACTGGACCCGCAAAGTTAACTGTGCTTTCTGCCCTCAGACGTTGCCAGACCTGCTGAGTTTTTCCAGAAATTGCTGGTTTTGTTTCTGATTTCCAGCATCCACAGTTCCTCGTTGATGTTTTGTTTGCTGTTGTTTCTTACAGATCAAATTCGGTGGAATGATTGTCAATATCGATAATGTCCGCTGCCTGTATCGGAAAAGTTGCTGCAGAAAGTTCTGTTAGATCATTGGGTTACGGTATTTTCCAATCAGCATTTTATTTCAAATATCCTTCATTCATAAAGTACCTTAATATGCATATATAGTCACGAAAGCAGTTTCGTTCTACACAGTAGAAGATCAAGGAACAAACAAATATTGGAGTTTGATTCTATACAGCAAACAAACAAGAGGCATATCTCACTCATTATAGTTACAAAATCATATTTACATATTTTTGAGGCATCGGGGTGTCTGTTGACTGAAATGATATCAATTAAACTTCACAGGAATACCTTCCCCAACTGCGCCTTGGAGACAGCTGTGCCACGTTTTAGAGCATCCCTGAGCAAGTCGCCCTGAACCTTGGAATGTGACAATCTGCAACAGTTGGTCGGAGTCAACTCCTTGTTCTGGACGACTGCCAAGTTTGGTACAGACCAGAGCACCTTTCACTAAGTTGATGGTCCCCCGGGTGCAGTCGATGTTTGTCTTGTTGCGTGTCCATGAAAAGAGACCATAAAGCATAGGATCCTATGTAGCTGAGCAGCTCAGGGCGAACCTCTACAAAAATAGTCCATATTTCTTCAGGCATATTTTATAAGACACATTCCAGAAGGATACGTGCAGCAGTAGCTACCCAGCTCCACGACCTGCGCCATCTGAGAGACGCTTTGAGGGCAGCGTAGTTCTGCGTTAACAATCCAGGTGCAGGTGAAGCATCTCAACGATAGTGCCCTTCTCACCAACAGCTAAGCAATGCCATTATGCTTGTTGGAAAGCGCTGGCAATGAAGCATTCTCTCAAATGAATTTTACAGTCTGCTAGGAGAACAGCCCGAAAGGATTTCCTTTTCCTGCAGTGTCTCGAGGACGCTAAAATGTGTGTGTAAACAACTATCAGCATCGCCTTGTTTTTTCAACGTTCCTTTCATGTTCAAACAGCTGAAAATCTATTTGAACGATTGCCTTTCTGAGGCAGCAGCAAGACTGCTACAATTGAAGCAGTACGGAAAAGTTTGGCTTCCTGACAATCCAAACTAGCTATGGTGATCTGAATTCCTGAAACACTGCATTCAATTGAGTCTGGGTAGAACACAATATGTGAGGAATAGAATTTCATAGTCGTGATCAAGCATCAGTCAAGGAACAACGATGTCGTAGTACTCCAATTCTTTTTGCCTTTATTCAAAAATATAGGGGTGTCTGGCTTGGCCAGTGTTACTGAAAATCCAAACACGTGGTGGTGATCTGTATTAATGAACCACTGCATTCATTTGAGGCCATACAAGTATAGAATATTGATCAAGTGCCAATGAAGGAACAATGATGTCATTCCAATCAGGATGGGGACGTGTAGTTGCTGCTGTTTCCAATTTCTGTGCACCTTTATTGCTTGTTGTGGGTGCAGTTTTCTTTAGTTTTGTGAAGGAGTTTACCTGACTTGTTTCAGGAAACGCTGCTGGTGATATTCCTGTGGTCGAAAATTCTTGGCAAATGCTTTATCTTCTTAAGCTAATGGACAGGATGCAAATCATGCCAATTGCTTTGTCCCAGGTGCCGTCAAACTTTTGAAGGCATGTTTCAGTTCGATGTAACAATATAAGTAGCGAACATTCCTTCATAGACCTGGCTTGTATATTGCTGACAGAGAGCACTTTTTTGGGAGTCTAAAAGTGAATTAAACAGAATATTCAACGCCTGTTCTCCACTTGCAGTGAAAGGATGAATATCCCAGTTCAGTGTGTGTGCATGTGCATGAGTGCGTGCGTGCCTCTGTGTGTGTGTGTGTGTGTGTGTGTGTGTGTGTGTGTGTGTGTGTGTGCGCGCGCGCGCGCGACCGACTGTTCCTTCATTGGCACTTTATTAATATTCTATACTTGTATGGCCTCAAATTGAAATTGAATTGAATCCCTTCTGTCTGACTGTCTCTCACCAGCACCAACACAAAGAGAATGTAACCACAAGGAAAATGCCAGTGTGATCTGTTCTGGTAAACACGATGCAAATTGGCGCCGATCAGTGATCACTAATTTCACAAATTGGTGCCGGCATTTATCTTCAAAATTTAAACATCACCTTCATGCATTTTTGTACAATCTCTTCCATACGATCGGATTTGATGCCGATTTCCCATTCATCTCGACCTGCGGGTGTTTATGATTGGCCCTGTTATTAATATTTGTGTTAGCTATACTTTACTGACTAATGACAGTAATGCAGTTGGCGAGTTCATGATTTTGAAGCTAAAATTTCTCTGGTTTTCTTGATGGATTCATTTTTTTTAAAAAAATGCAGCTCTTAACTTAGATAAATCTGTCTGTAATCTCTTCTTTCAGGACAGGAATTCACATCTATTTCCATGCCTGTTCTTGTCTGCTTAACATTAAGAGTTCTGTTACTCTGTGATTTGATCGCACTACTGGTGGAAATTCAGAGAAAATTACAAACGAAAGGTGAACCTTGCATCTACCGACTGAGCTAACACTAAGCCACTGTTCTTGTTCTGTATGGTGTGGAGGCTGTAGATGGCTATTGCACATTTCCGTCACTTGACCTTGATAATAATCAGTGTGAGGCATTCCTCGTTACTTGTTTTCTTCAAGCGTCTTTACCTATTAAAAGCCACATTTAAGTTGAAACCAAGATAAAACACTTAAATACTGCAAATAGGACTTAAGAGATCAAAATTGCTTTGAAATTCGACGAGTCCCGAAATATCTTCAGAGAAAACAGTATTAACACTTAATATTGAGTTGACCAAATCATTATCCATGAGAAAGAAATTTAAAGGCTGAATATCTCTTATCTTTCAACAGTGCTGCTGATGCCATTGTGCAACAAATTGATTGTGGCATTGTCTCTTTAATTTAAATTGACACGTTTGCCCACTGTCTCTAATTATTGATTCATCAGTTAGCATTCCTTTCGTACATCTTCAGTTTCAGTGTCCTGGTGTTACAACCCAAGATCAGTGAGAGGATGAAGTGCACTTTTTAGTCGTCCCCAACTGGCTCCTCTTGACTGAAAGGTGACACCTGTTCATATTTTTTATTCTGATTTCAACACAATTGCCTGGGAGTCTTCTCCCACTACTTGGCAATGCCGATCAGCACGAATCATATAATAAATCAGGTTCTGTATGTTTTAATTTACTTTAAGATCACTCTGCATGGAGCAGTACAAAAGCATAAACTTAATTTTTTATTTTCAATGTCATTCAGGATCTCTGTATTTCATTTCCCTCAAGTTTTGTATTCAACTAATATTAACGATGACACAATTGTCTAGTTACAATACGTGAATTCTAAAAAACAAACCTTGCTCTCTCGGCATTTTTTTCTTTCTGACAAGAGTGTGATCATGAACAGTGATTTGTAACCCAAGTATTATCATCAAGGCTTTTTATTGTCAATAAGTTCTTTCTTTTTAAAGAAATGCATTTTTCTTTGTTCGTTGCATGAGCTGTTTCAAATTCTTCAGTCAGCATTTTCCCTCACTTGCACCAATATGCGCTGAGAATATTCTTGACAAACGTTTGCATCTGGAAGTGATGATTTCTCATTCGAACAGAACTGACCATACACATCCAAAAAGAAACATTTCACTCTCTATGTTTAACATAATGAGTTTTGCATACTGGTGAGACATGTCAATTAATCACGGTTTGTTCGTTTGTTTTTCCAAACTGGTGCTGTCCACACTGATCAGTCAATATCGCGTAAGATTTTCTTTTCCTGGAATTCATGAACTACAAGTGAAAAGGTCGAATTTTGTTGCAGAAATAAACTCACCGTTGCTACGAGCAGTCAGCTACAAATGCTTACCAGTCTAAGCAGCATCAGAGGAGCAGGAAGGCTGACGTTTCGGGCCTAGACCCTGGCTTGGCCTGCTGTGTTCATCCAGCTCTACACTTAGTTATCTCAGATTCTCCAGCATCTGCAGTTCCTACTATCTCTTACCAGTCTATCCTTCTTTCAATAGAACTTTACACTAGTGGCAACGGTTCAAGGCCTCGTTTGTACCAAAGAATTTATGAAGAAATTGAAAATATTCCCTCAGGAGAGAAGACGGATGAGAAACATGGGTCAGGTATATATTTCCTTCTTCATAGTGAGTCGTTACTGGATAAAAATGGCTTTCCTTCAATTTCCAGTTTTCAATTATCAGTGAACTGATAGAACAGTATTAATTGAATGAGCATCCGTGTGTGTTAAATGAGAGGAAGAAATGAAATTTGATAATTCCCACTGACACTCATTGGCGAAATATTATTTCTGACAATTGTTTGTAAATACGAACAGGACTATCATTTCCAATTCGACTCTATTTCCACCATGTCCCCTTCAGATATCTAAACAATAAATCCATTCACTGACAGATTGTAGAAGAGTACACGTGTCATGACTCTCGGTGACACAGCACCTAACAGTGACAGCAAACCTAAAGCATTAAAATGAAAATAAATATGAACAGTCACAGAGGTGTAATCAGTGCAGACAGAAGACCTGCAGCCCATTGTGTCTGCGCTGGTTTTAGTACCTGATGTCAAAGAATAATAGTCAAATAAGATATTTTCCTTTGCTCATTTTGCTTGACAGGTAATATGAGGTAATTGGATGCACGCACATATATCCAAAATGATTGACACGATTTGAGTATACTGAGAATGCAAGAATTCCAATGGGGAGGATGACCTACTGGATTTAATTATAGGTAACGAGAATAATCAGATAGCAAATATTATTCAAGTTTCAACAGGATTTTTAGTCTTGACATTAGAATCATAATAATAAAAATCGGAAGGAACATGACATGATCGCAGTTGAAATGACTGGTGAATATTTCGAACTCGGAATAGTACTGAAATGTAAATTAACTGAAAGCATTCTCAAAGAACGGTACATAACAATGATCAGACCTGTTTAATGGCCATTTAATAGATTCAAGAAATACGCATTGTCTCACAGGAATAATAACTCTTAAAGGCGTATCAGAAACAAGAAAGAACGTTGCTAGATAAACTTAAGGCATTCACTTTACTTTCTCATATACATTCAACTAAAGTAGATTTCAATCATTAAGTGATTAAATGTATTGTGTGTGAAAGTGTCTGTTCGATGTGAAAACTAAAGTTTGTTTCTCATTTCTCATTGCAGAGATTTGACATATCAGTTTATCTTGAACCACTGCACTCTGTGCATTGGAGACTTTCACATAATAGGTACCATGGACAATATTCAAGTTGTTAGTACAGACACGATGGAAGCATTTTGTTTCCTACTTTTACATCCCATTTAAGACGATAAAACATCAAATCACTGTCCACAACACTAGGGGATACAGGTGCAGAGTTAAGACATTTGGCTCATCGAGCCCTCTACAAGATCCGATCATGGCTGACCATTTTCGAAAAATACTTTATCCTTCTTTATCCTCGCATAATTTTACCCTATTAATCATCTAGAGCTGATCCTTGTCTGTTTAAAGACACTAAGTTACATGACCTCCACAGCATTTTGTCAATGAGCTTCACAGATTCTGCACCCTCTGACTGAATACATTTTGGCTCATTGCAGTTCTGTAGGGCAATGAGTTCATTTGGAGATTGAACCTGACGATAACTCTCCATTTTTGCATTTTTTTGGGCAATTTCTGCTTCCAGTGATTCATTCAATCACATCGAACACTACTCCAGCCACAACCTGAGTTACAACAGTCCTGAGTGGAACTCCGACAGTATTCAGGGTGTGTATGTATTCACTTGCTTTCAGCTCAATTTTGTCCTTCGCCCTTTGTGTAGTCCTAAAATGAAGATGGCAATACTCACAATGTTCTAGAATGACACTGCCATTAATATTTTCTCCATGATCAGTGTCAGTTAAAAACAAAACTGCTGGTTTGGAGACATAGAGAGATGGCCCATAGAGTCAAAAGCAACCAACTAAGTATTAAAATGCCGTATACCAGCGAGATATTATTGGGATAACATCCCATTGATTTCTACATTCTCTATGATTTAATGCTCTTTATCTGCTTACAAAGAGGTATGAAGACACTGCCTTAAAACTTCCTGCCCGACTAGAATTAGGCATAAACTTTGTAAATCTTTATCTTCCTGCACAGGGGTATGAGGAAACTGTCTCAAATAAGATTAGGTGAGAAGCGTTTGTAAAGGTGTGAGACTTCTGAAATCCTGTAAAGTACGTAACTTCTGTTTCTGCTAAAGGGGCCAGGACACTGACCTTTGTTCAAGCCAGACACTTCGGCGGCTTGAAATTACATTCTCTCACTTCGGCAACTTGAAATCGCCTCATGTCGTTAGCAGTCACTTCACGAACGATCAATACTGTATCCTAGATAACAAGGTGTGGGACTGGATGAACACAGCAGGACAAGCAGCATCATAGGAGCAGGAAAGCTTGACGTTTCTGGCCTGGACCCTTCATCAGAAATGGGGGAGGGGAAGAGGGTTCTGAAATAAATATGGAGAGAGGGGGAGGCGGATAGAAGATGGATAGAGGAGAGGATAGGTAGAGAGGAGGCAGACAAGTCGAAGAGGCGGGGATGGAGCCAGTAAAGGTGTGAGCAGTTTCAAGGCCGAAGAGATTATGAGAGAGTTGCAGTGGGAGAGAGATTCCCTGATGTTTGTCCGGAGGAAGGAGGGTAACTTCTTCAGGGTAGGCGTCTTTATGTTTTCGATGTAGTAGTTGTTTTTGTATCACGTCATTGTCCGATGTAGTGATTGTTTCATGTATCATGCCATTGTGAGATGTAAAATTGCTTTATGTACTATGCACTTGATAAGGTATAAAAAGCGGGGACTGTCCACTGCTCCAGGAGAATCGGTTATGAGACTCTGCACTCTGTGCCGTGTTGAGTACGGTGATCCTCCACAGCTTGTACTTGCTTTGTAATAAAGGATTTGTACTTTTCTAAACAGGTCAGTGTCTTCTTATTGCATCGAGTCCGTGACGGTCTCCAAAAATGAACCTAACACCAGCACTGAACCCATAGCCTCTATAGCTTGGCATCACACTATCTGGATGGGGGCAAAAAATAGGAAGGTATGACAGAGGTAAGTGCAAAATGCTGAAAAATGGGACTAAATCAGTTTAGGATATGTAGTTGGCGCCTGTTTGCGTGCTGCCTAACTCTGACTCGGTGTTCAATGAAAAACATCTTCAACGTTATGAAGGTTGCAGCCGCTATGACGCTTATAAGTTGTTACTTCCAGATTCCCATCAATTTCCAAATCAAAACATTTTCCTTTCTCTTTAATTGTCCCTCCCCTTAACCTAGCTCACCTTCACTTACGTCTATGAATACTCATCTTTGAATTCTCCACGAAAGAGAAAGGTGCTTTCCTACCTGCCCCAACTGTGGCCGTCATAATTTTGTAATGTATCACAGGATCACAGGGACAGTGGTTGGTTACTCGGCACCTCGAGCCTATTCTTGTACTCACTGAGTTTGTGTCTTTCTGTAATATGGTCTAACTCCAGATACATACCTATTGTCCATATCCCTTATTTTGATTTACAAAATGATAATTTATCTCAGATTTATAATCAACAAATTAGATAATTTCAACTCCTTTGGAGGAATATGATTCCAAGACTCTACCAGATTCTATTCTTCAAAAATCACTACTAAACGATCTGCCATTAATCTCAGAATATGCCCCGAGATCTGGATTGGTCCTAAGAGTTGAGTTACTTTTTCTTTATGTACCCTGGCCTTTTCTGTTAATAACTTGACGAATTCGCTCAGATCAACCTTAACCTTTTATTTTCAAAACGGAATAGATCTGATTCACATAATCTCACTTCAAGTTGTGACTCCAGAAGAACTCTGGACTACCTCACCTTCTAATCCCACTTATCTGCGAAACAGGATCTCATTTTCTATTTCTCGGTCTTGTGTGTTACAATTTGTAACTGTGATAATCAACTTTTCCTCCAAGCCCCAATTCATGCTGATTATGATGATATTGAGACTTGAAGAAGTTGAATCTCAGTATGGACAGGTACAGCTGGACCGTGATCTGATGAACCCCTCACGCTGATAAATGCTGCCAGTGGTGTTTGTTCACGTGGTGAGTTGATGTACACATGCTATCATGTAAACCATCACTCTGTGTGTTCTCACTGTCGTAAGCCATTTCCTTTTTGTAATCAGTGTTGTAATTTCTGAAAATCTAAGTATAACATCCAAACTTATCTGATCGCTATCTCCACAAACTATCACTGAGATAAAGAGGTATTACTAATCTAATTTCAGGGTAATGAAGAATAACCTTTTACAAATAAATACGCAGATTTTGATCAGAAAGTGCATTTTGTCATATCTTTGAGTAGATAACACAACCTTAAAACAATGGTGAGATTGCATTTTGGAAAAAAAAAACTGCTGTTTCAATGAATCATTACCTGGCCAGTTGAAAAATATGGAAATAGGGGCTTTTAATGTTCAAAGATTTAATCGTTGTAATTTTTGCTGCTCATGGGAAGACAGGTGCTGTGGACCTTTCCATGTAAAACACAAAGACAGGCGTGTTTGAAATTATTTTTCTGCTGAACTGCACTCGTATCAACTCCCAAGGAGGAAAGAGTCTCTCGTACGTTAGAATTATAACTGCCAGTTACTCATGGGCGCCCTTGCGACTAAAACGTAAATTATCTGATCAGCTACTCCACCATTTAAACATTTCCAATAGGCAATTTGTAGAAACTTACTCCAATGTTCTTCGTCAACTTCTGTAATTCTCTAGTTTTTCCCCTGATCCCCACTGAACTCTTTTCTCTGAGCCGTTTACTTAACTATAAGTCGAATTGTTTTCCAACATGTGGCATTCAGTACAATGCCAGCCAAACTATGGCATCTTCTCTGGACCAGCATCATTAACTCTGATTCCTCTCCACAGATTCTGCCAGATGCTCAGCTTTTCTTTGAATTTTCGGTTTTGTCATTGATTTTCAGCATTTATACTTATTACAGTATTCTGCAACCCATCTCACTCTTTTCCCTCTTCAACATCACAACGTGTAAGCGCTCCTGCTCAGTCTGAGCTACATACGATATATAATAGAGCATTTCAATACCTCCAAAGACATTTCCAAATGTTGTAATATTCTGATAGTTCTTTTCAAAGTCACCAATAAAACCTAAGCGACAGTGAAAATGGTTAATAATCATTGTTCATCGTTAACAAATTGACTATGGGGCCAATAACAATGGGGCATAAGTTAACAGTGAATGCCAGGAGGGATTTCGAGGAGATCACAGGAAAATATTCATTATTCAGAGATTGGTGGGTGCCTGGAATGCAGGAAGTTGAAACTGTTATAGTACGTCAGATCTTTTGGCAGTGCAGACTTAATGGGTTAAAGGGACTATACTGTAAGATTTGTTGGTTCCATGATACACCACTTGACATGGCCTCATAATCCTCTTGAACGCCACACTAGTATTGTCCACCTTTCTGGGCAGCTCTTAAAAGACCAAATTATTTCTTAAATCATGTCAGTCCAACTCATCATTTGCAACGGCTGCTCTTGCAGTGTTTCCCCTGAGCCCTCGCAGAATACCATCCTGTCCGTTCTGTTGATGCATGTGTCCATGTTGGAACTCAGTACTGACAGGCACTAAAAGTGTGATAATTTTTTTTTACAATGTACACGTCAAAGGAATAAGGATCAGAGATAGTAGGAACTGCCAACGCTGGAGTCTGAGATAACACAGTGTGGGGCTGGAGGAACACAGCAGGCCAGGCAAAATCAGAGGAGCAGGAAAGCTGACGTTTCAGATCGGGACCCTTCTTCAGATTTTCTGAAAAAGGGTCCCGAGCCGAAAAGTCAACTGTCCTGCTCCTCTGATGCTGCCTGGCCTGCTGTATTCCTCCATCTTCACATTGTGTTAAACCAATAAGTGTAACCTTTTGCCGATTAGCTGCAATGTTGATGACGCAGAAGAGAGAATGGGATGTTCTGACGATCGGTGGCATTGTAAAATGTATTGAGCATTACGTGAATCATCACAGAAATCACGGCTTTTATTAATCATTTCAATCAATGGCTACATGTGATGTGAATTTTCTGATTAATGAAGAAAGCAGCATGTTATCTCACGAGAGAGATAATTGAAATTGTTTTCCCAGAGCAAACAAAACATAAGGTTTTCTTCATATTGGGCTTTCTGCCAACATACAATGCATGGCCAATAATGTGGTTTTGGAAATATTGTTTCTGTTGTAATTAGGCTCTGGCACAGACAGCATGTGTACGGTAAACCACCGCAATTCAGAACAGGATAATTAATACATAATATTTTTAGTGAGATTGTTGATTGTAAAGGAAATTTGTCTGAAGCATTATTTGCTACCCACTCCTCTGCTCCTCTTTGAGTCAGATTCAAGGCTGTTCTTTGCATCCAGATAAGAACGCAGATAAAGAGTTACGACAATATTCCGTTTGAAATTTGGGACTTCATCAGACTGAAATTGGAGAGGCAGACTATGTCTTTAACCCTAATCCATGGAGAGGGTGCTTCAGTAGGCAATTAACAGAATTATGGTGATGTAAGGAGAGCTACACGTGACATGACCTGAAGTGGACTCAAAATATTTTCCTTACCATTTCAGGTAAATTCCAGAATCCATTTCAACACGGGAAGTTCTGAGGCAGATAATATTGCAAGCCGTCATCTCCTATCAGTCCACAAACACTGAAAATGTTGTTTTTACTCGATATAAGCAGTACTTGATTGTCGTTCGACAGCATTTACTTTGTATTGAAATGATCATTTTTGCCATTTTTTATTGATCGTTTGTGGACGTTGCAGTGTATCAATAAAATGTGATGATAACACGTTTGTGTTGGGATCATGTGTCTCTTTTTTGATGTCAGTGTCCCAGTGAAAGTTCGTGAGTGTCAGTGAGTGAGTGAGAGTGGATGCATTTATCTGTGTTCGCGTACCTCTGCCCAAGGAGTGTAATTGTGTTTGTGTAAGTATATTGGAAGGCTCGGTGCAGGTGGGAAGTATATTGTGAATGGCAGACAATATAGAAGCATTAACATACACAGGGATCTCGGAATACAGTTCTGAAGTTACCTGAAAGTGGAAAAACAGGTGGATCAGGATCTCAAGATGGCGTATGATGTTTTGTCTTCAGCAGTCCGGGCAATGAGTATCTTTTCTTTAGTAAAGTTGATTTTTACGAAATTTGGTACTGATGCAATTGGAATATTGCGTACAGTTCCAGTCACGACACTGCCGGAATGACATAAAGGTTTTGGATATGGTACAGAAACGGTCTACCAGCGTTATGCTTGGTTTGGATCGTATTAGCTGCATACAGAGATTGCACAAACGTCACTTGAACTTCGAAGACTGAGGGGTGATATGACATATGTTTATAAAATGATAAGAGCAAAGAATAGAATGGATAGTCAGAGTCTTTTCGTCCCAGTGTAGAAATGTCAATTACTCGATGACATAATTTTAAGGTAAAAGGGGGCATGTTTAAAAGAAATGTGAGAGGTAGCCTTTATGCACAGAGGGTCTTACGTGGTTGTAATGTATTACCAGGGGAGTTGGGGTGGCGGCGGATATGATTACAACATTTAAGAGACCTCTTGACAGATGTACAAAAAAGGAGGAAATGGAGGGCTATGGTACATAGAAAAAAGGATTGTTTGTTTAGAAAGACGCCATACGTTATTACAGTCTTTGTGGGCGAACAGCCTGCTCCAGTGTTGGACAGTTCTTCGTTCTTTGATACTTTGGTTGGGGGATCGCTTATCTCTGTCTATCACTTATTGTCTTTGCTGCTTGTCATGCAAACAACCTTCTTTTGCAGATTCACCAGGTTGGCATTTCAGTGTTAGTTGTGCCGTCCTGCCGTCTGAATATGCAAAACAATCAAGAACACCCAGAGTGTGACAGTTCATAAAATTCATCACCACTGACCGAGCAGGGTACAGCTCTTACATTCTGCACAGGGTGTGATGCAAAATCTGCAACGTCTTGTCAAATGAGGGGAGTGGGGTGAACGTTTGGGTGAGACAAATTTGATGCAGATGCCAACATTGGAAAGGGGTTAAATTTTGGAGGTTCAAGTTTGGGTTTGGGAGTGCGAAAATTTTGAAGTGCACAATTTTGGGAAGAGGAAATTTGGAAAGTGTGTGAATTGTAGAACCAAGATTTGAAGGGTACAAATCTGGTCATTATTTTGAGAGCAGAAATTGGGTGCCGTCGACAGACAGAAAAAAAAATATTAAAGGGAAAGAGAGTATAGAAGAGGAAATGAAATATGGAAGGTACTTCTATGTCTCTGTGCAATGGGTTCTTTGTTGTTTTGGGGAATTAATCCATTGAAATGAGGTGAGCACTCTTCTCCTTTCTCTGTCTGACTCTCTTGCATTTTAAGCGATACAATGCTGGTGGTTATTTTAATGTGAATTGCCATATATCCCTTGGTGTTTTTCTGTCTGGGTATTTACCTTTGGCTTCAATCGGACACATTTTACCCTGGAGGGATGTTTGAAGAATTGAATAAATATACATGTGATCAGTCACTGGCTCAGAGTCTGTCTCCCTCTTTTGTTAAAATTGATACAGTGCCACCCTCTGGTGTCCTGCTCATGCCATTACACAAGCGGCAGATTTTGTTTCAGAGAAAGTATCAAAGCTTGTTGATCTCTCTGGTTGCACAAATGTTTCATCTTCAAACAATGTCTTTGGAGACACAGAACAGTTTGTCCCATCGAATTTGCCTCTGAGATATGAACAGAAGGAGATGAACAATCACCAATAACCCCCGTCGTGACTTATTCCTTCATCGAGGAATTCAGAGAGCAGATTACAAAATATGATAAATTGCAGAAAACAGAATAAGATTTATCATGTTCCCTTACAGAAGTGTTCTTTTGGAGGAGCCTGGATTGGCTGGCAGTGGAAGTATTCTATGTATTGTGTATGTCAGGAATACTGCCCAAAGATAAATTATTTCCACTGTGCAGAGGGAACACACAATTTTCTAAACATGAGCACGTTTCATTCTAAGAGAACACAACACCATTCCAATCCTCTCCACAGTAGAATCGTGTTTGTTTGCGTCACTGTGTTTGCCTGTCTCAGGGTTCTGTGCCTGTGAGGTGTGAGTGCCTGTTTCAGTGTGGCCTGTGAGTTCATGTGCCTATTTGTGAGCTGTCTGTCTGTTGATACTGCTATGATCTACTCTCTCCCTCTCTCTCCCACTTTTCTCTAATTCAACTTCTACCCTGCACCCCCCGCCGTATCTCTCCACACTCTCTCTCCCACTGTATCTCACTCTCTTTGCATCTCTCTTTTTCTACTCTCTCTCTACTCTCTATCTCTCTCTCCACACCTCTCTCTTTATTTCTGTCTCTCTCTCTCTCCATCTACCTCGCACTCTCTGCCTCACTCTTCCCACCTCCTTTTCTACTTCTCTACCTCTTTCTCCCTCTCTCCCCCCTCTCTTATCCTACCTCTTTCTCATCCTTTTTCTCCGCCCTACTGTCTCTTTATGTGCTTCTCTTGACCCCACTCTCTCTTTCCCTCTCTTTCTGTCTCTCACCTGCCCTCACTCACACTCTCTCTTTATTGCAATCGCACCCTCTCTCTCCGTTTATCTCCCACTGTGTACCTCTTTCTCCCTCCCATTGCCCCCATGTCATTCTCTCACTCTCTCTCGCCTTTTCCCTCTCTCTGTCTCTTTCTCTTCCCTTTTACTTTTCTTTCTTTCTGTTCGTCTCTCACTCTCTATCCTTGTCTATTGCTCTATCTCAGTCTCCCTCCTCCCTTTCTCTCTCCCGTACCCTATATATCTCTCCTTCTATCTATGTCTCTCTCTCTCCCCGTCCCTCTTCTCGCTGTCTCTCACTGTCTCTCACTCATTGCCTCTTGCCCTCTCTTCCTCTCCATCGCACCCTATTTCTCTCTCTCTCCCTCCCTTTCCTAACCCCGAAATACCGGATGTCACCAAGGGCCCACTGAAGCCTAATCGCCAGCCATGTGGAAATACGGGCCCCGACTGCACCACAGCTCTGGGCTGCCAGGAGCACAGCACAATAGTTCCTCTGCTGGACTTTAAAGGGGCCCTTCCTGGCTTTGTTGTGTGTCTGTCTGTTGATTCTGGCCCTCCGAGCCAGAATTAAGGACATAACCCAGGGCAGGTACAGGACGGCTACCTCAGTGCAGAGAGTGTCTAACAGTCCCCCCACACTACAGGGATAAAGGAATACCCCAGTAAGTGTCACAATGGTGAAAGTTTCAAACTCATGGAATTTGCTTCATGAGGTCACTATGCCACAACTACTACCGATACTCTGCAAGCATTCAGGAGCATTGTTCTAAATGGTAAGCAGGCAGTAGATCATTTGTAGTCAAGCGTTAGGAAATGGCAGCTTGTGTTTAATATGGTAAATTATGTGGTGTTGTTTTTTGGGAGATGAATTGTTAAGGAAATGTTTGCAGCTATTGACAGGACCATGGACACCATTGATGCAGAGAGGTATCATTTGGTCCAAGTTCATAGCTCCCTTAAAGTGGCCACACAAGTCGGTAAGTTGGTAAGAAGGCAGACAGCAATCTTCCATTTATTGGTCGAGGTTTTGAGTACAAGAGTCAGGAAATCATGTTTCAGCTTTGTAAAGGATTAGTCAGGCACATTTAGTGTGTTGCTTCCAATTATGGATGTTGCCACTTTGGAGTGGGTGCAGAAGATGTTTACCAGGAATATGCCTTGATTAGAGGCTATGAGCTATCAGGAGAGGCTGGTCAAACTCAGGTTGCTTGCTCTGAAGTGTGGTTAACTGAGGGGAGACTTAACAGAAGCCTATAAAACTGTGATATACATAGATAGGGTTGACCGTCAGAATCTTTTCTCCCAGAGATGAAGTGTCCAATACGAAGGGCCATACATTTAAGCGTTAAGAAATATGCAAGGAATGGAGAAGTATGGAACAAGGGAAGGCAGTAGGGATTAATTTAATTTGGCGTCATAATCAACACAACATTGCGGACCAGAGGTTCTGTTCCTGTGCTGTAATGATATGCGTTTTATGTTCTGAGGCACTGCATCATGTATGGTGCCTTGCTGATTATGCTATTGCAATTGGGTTGGGCGTCCTAGAATTAGTCTTTAATCATTCATGAGACGAGAGCGTGGTTGACATGTGCTTGAAGTACTTACACATCCCTAATTGCCTCGAAGGCAGACAGAGATATTGCTGTGAAAAAGAAGTCACATGGAGGCCAGACTAATTAAATATGGCAGTTTCTTTCCCTAAAAGTCACCACTGAACCAGATGAGCTTTTCGAACGACCGGCATCATTAGATTCTTTTCCAGTTTTTTTCTTAAGTTGAATTCCACCATATGCCATTATAGAATTCGACCTCGGTTCCCGAGAACATTACGTGGGTCTCTGGACGAACAGTTCAGTGAGAATGCCTCTGTGTTTTCACTTTCGCTAATGAAAATGCCTGACTAAAACTGGAAGGTAGATGTTTCCCTGATGACCTCAAGGTTGGCACTGGGTTGTGAGGCGTGAGACTGGGTAAAAGGGGGATATGCAAACACCCCTAGTCATGAAAATATTAAACAGAATACTTCATCATATGAACAGGCGCTCATTGCTCGCCACAGCCCCACGTCTGTTTCCTGAGCAAGACAACACTCCCACGTCCAAGACGATACACCACTTGTATCACATCCACGCTTCTGTTCACGCCGGAATAAGACCAAATCAATCACTCTTGAAATAGATTTTACACCCACTTCTTTCAACATAATGTCATTCTATCCCCTTATTGTGTGTACATCGAGCCAGCTTCAACCTCAACGCTGGACCCTTAGTAAGTGGTCACAGTCATGTCGGGATATATTGCTACCCCCACTGGGAATCTGAAATGAATTGGAAAATTTCGTCTCTCCCTTGGATTTTGCCTGGTTTCTTTTCTCAGAACAGTTAGTCTTACCAGATGATTGGAGGGTGGCAAATGGCATTTCCTTGTTCAAGAAAGGTAACAGGGATCATCCTGGAAGTTGCATTCCAGTCAGCCTTACTTGCATGGTGGACAAATTACTGGGGACGATTCTGAGATATCGTATTTATGGTCATTTGGAAAAGCACAGTATGGTTAGGGATAGTCGACATGGCTTTCTGAGGGGCAGTACAAGCCTCACAAGACTTATTGCATTTTCTGAGTATGTGGCAAAACACATTGATGAAGGTCGAGCAGTGGATGTGATGTATATGTATTTTAGGAAGGCATTTGGTAATGTTCCTCATGATAGTCACATTCAGAAAGAAAGGGAGAATTCCATTCAGGGAAATTTGGCTTTCTGGATACAGAATTGCCTGTCCAGTAGAAGACAGAGAGTGGTAGTAAATGGAAAGTATTCAGCCAGGAGCTCGGTAACCAATTGTGTTCTGCATGGGTCTTTTCTGGTTCCTCTGTTGTTTGTGATCTTTATAAATGACTTCGATGAGGTACAAAAGGGTGGATTAGCAAATTTGCTAATGACCCGAAGGTTTGTGGAGTTGTCGATAGTTTGGATGGTTATTGTAGGCTGCAACGGGTCATTGACAGGATGCGGATCTGGGCAAAGAAGTGGCAGATGAAATTCAACTCAGGAATGTGTCAAGGGATTCATTTTGAAAGGTCAAATTTCAATGCATAATACAGGGTTAATGACAGGATTCTTGGCAGTGTGGAGGAATAGACGGATCTTGGGTTCCACGTCCATAGATCCCTCAATACTGCCACCCAACTTGACACAGTTGGTGAGAAGGCACGTGGTGCGTTGGCTTTATTCAGCAGGGTGATTTGAGTTTAAGAGCCGCGAGGATAGGCTGCAGCTCCATAGAATCTTCGTTAGGCCACTTTTGGAATATTGTGTACAGTTCTGATTGGCTCATTATCAGAGGGATGTGGAAACTTTAGAGAGGCTGCAAAGGATATTTACCAGGAAGCTGACTGGACTGGAGGGCAGGTCTCATGAGGAAAGGTTGAGGGAGGTCCGGCTTTTCTCATCGTAGTGAAGAAGAATGAGAAGGGGCTTGATTAACGTGTACACGATGATGACAGGCATAAACAGAATAGATAGTCAGAGATGTTTTTCCCAGAGCGGAGATGATTTTCACGAGTGGCATAATTTTAAGATGATTGGAGGAAGGCATGGGGGAGATGTCACAGGTAGGTTCTTTACACAGAAAGTGGTGGGCGCGTGGAATACCCTGCCTGCGGTGGTGGTAAAGTCAGATCCATGAGGGGCGTTTAAGCGACTCCTGGATAGGCACATGGGGAATAGTAAAAGGAAGGGGATGCAGTTTAGTTTCATTTTAGAATAGGGTAATAGGTCAGCACAACATCATGTGCTGAAGGGACTGTACTGTACTGTACTGTTCTATGTGTTCTACTTAGTACATTGTATTATTGAAGTGAAGGGATGCTTCATCACAATCATTAACTGCTCTCTGAATGTAGGCTGCGTTACAGCATAAATCAGAGTTTGTACAGCAACTAAGGAGCTGCAGCATGAAGCCTAATTCCTGAACAAAATCGTGTATCGAGAATGACCAAGAGACCAAGGACGCCATTCGGTTCCATATTGAATACACCATTATCATTGACCATAACAGGATGAAATTTGCTGAGATAAAAAACAGTAAAATGATGGCTTTCCTTCGACTATGCATTTCTGGGTCTCTGCCTCTTCGGCCAATAAGCCTTCTGCGGGCGAGGCTGCTCGTGACTATGTGTCGGATGGTGAAAACATTGACCAGCAGAATCAGTACGAACGGCAGACCTGGGGTGAGAAGATGATGGGGAAACTCGATTGTGACCCAGAACAGAGATTCCTGAACATCTATCGTTACATGGCAAAACCAGGGCCTGTTCATCAGCCAATACCGACCAGTTAACAGAAAATACCAGAAAGTGTTCTTTAAACAGCACAGCACAGACACTGTGCCTAGAACCACAGCAGCTGTTTTCTCGTTGCAATATTTGTTTTTCAGCTTCTGGCAACAAATGGCCAAAAATCGATCAAATGTGAAAGTGACAGTGAACCAGACAGAACAGTCAGTGACTACGTAAAGCAGGATGGCATGGATGTTACAGATGGGGACGGACTCCAGAAAGATGAAATGGATATAATAAACGATCGGTATTTGTCTCATAATCAAATAGATGATAATGACCAGTAGGTCTGTCGCTGACATGGCCACGAGGTAACAGGAGACACATTTGGAGAGACCACTCTTTTTGCGAGATAGGATCATTATCGTCACTATGTTACCTGTGAAGAAGGGAAATAAGCAATGAAGTTATACATTAAGCGACACAAAACTGAACACAATACTCCAGGTATGGTCTCACCAACATGCTACCTGATTGTTACAGCACTTCATTCGTTTCATAATCCAGCAATATGAATATTTTGCAATAAATTCCAGCATTCCATTTGCTTTGTCATTATATGCTGCACCGACATACACACATTCTGTGATTCATGCACAAGGACACCGGGACGTCTCTCCACTGGCACATTTTGAATCTGCTTCCATATTGAACAACAAATTTGACCTTGTATTTTTCCAGCCAAAATGGACAACCTCCTGCTTATCCACATCAAACCCCATCTGCCAGATTCTGGTACATTCTCCTTGCCTATCATTCTCCTATCCTTTTTTCCGCCATTGCAACCTGCTTTCTCAGCTATCTTGGTATCAGTCACGAACTTTGCTATGTTACACTCTGACCGTGGTTGCAGATAATTTATGTCGATTGTAAATAGTTGACTCCTAAGAACTGAACCCTGTAACGTCCCACTGCTCACAGTTCGCCATCCAGGAAAAAAAAGACCCATATATACCGACCCTCTCTTCTCTGTCAGTCAACAAATTTTCTCTCCGAAACGAAACGATAACAGAAGTCTTCATTGATCACTTTGCCCTTTCAGAGAGAAAAAAAAGTTCGACGAATAAGGAAAGTAAGATTTGATCTACATATTGTGAAATATCGGCTTTGTTGTCTCATCCCGTGTCTTCCCGTTACAGACACTTTCTTTTGCGTTGCAGCTCAAACTGGCTGATTTCGCTCTTTATCCATCTTCTCTCCTTGTTCATCTGCACGTTTCTGAATTTACAGTGATCGTCCAGATCATTAAAAATGCCCTTCTGCCCAATGAGTCCCAACTATTCAAAGGCATCCGCCTAACAATTCTACTCCTATTTCCAAGCCCTTGGCCCACGGCATAGAGTATATTTCCATCACAATAACTTTTGTGAAATGATGAGGCTTTCTGCCTGATATCAGCACTGACATCCAGGTTCCGACTCCAATTTTTTAAATTTATTTTTCCTTCTCTAAATCTCATGCCCCTTCCCTTAAATCTGTGCCCCTTGTTCATTGATCGCCCTTCCCTTAAATCTGTGCCCCTTGTTCATTGATCTGCCCATCAAGGCATAAGATTTTTTTTCCTTTATACCCTGTCTGTGTCCCTCATTATTTCATACGCCTCCATCATTTCCACTCTCGATCTCTTCTGCACTAAAGAAAACAATTCCAGTCTATCCAATCCCTCCTCATCATTGAATATCTCTAGGCCGGGCAGCGTGAGGGATGTGTTCTGGGAAATGCGGGAGACATGGTCGAGGGCGTTCTCGACCACTGTGGGGGGAAAGTTGCGGTCCTTGAAGAATGAGGACATTTGAGATGTGCGGGAGTGGAATGGACTTCCAGTCCCTATACACCTGTATTCCCCATGCTGATGGCCTAAAGGCCCTCCGTTTCTTCCTGTCCCGCAGAACGGACCAATCCCCCTCCACCGACACCCTCATACACCTAGCCGAACTCGTCCTCACCCTCAACAACTTTTCTTTCAATTCCTCCCACTTCCAACAGACAGAGGGGATGGCAATGGGTACCCGCATGGGCCCAAGCTATGCCTGCCTCTTTGTAGGTTATGTGGAACAATCCCTCTTCCGTACCTACACTGGCCCTAACCCCTACCACTTCCTCCGTTACATTGATGACTGCATCGGCGCCGCCTCGTGCTCCCACGAGGAGCTCGAACAGTTCATCCACTTCACCAACACCTTCCACCCCAACCTGAAGTTCACCTGGACCATCTCCAACAATTCTCTCTCCTTCCTGGACCTCTCTGTCTCCATCTCGGGCAACCACCTAGAAACAGATGTCCATTTCAAGCCCACTGACTCCCACAGCTGGAATACACCTCCTCCCACCCACCCTCCTGCAAAACTGCCATCCCCTATTCCCAATTCCTTCGCCTCCGCCGCATCTGCTCCCAAGATGAGACATTCCACTCCTGCACATCTCAAATGTCCTCATTCTTCAAGAACAGCAACTTCCACCCCACAGTGGTCGAGAACGCCCTCGACCATGTCTCCCGCATTTCCCGGAACACATCCCTCACGCCCCGTCCCCGCAACAATAACCAAAAAAGAATCCCCCTCGTCCCCATATACCACTCCACCAACCTCTGGATCCAACGCATCATCCTCCGACACTTCCGCCATCTGCAATCAGACCCCACCACCAAAGACATGTTTCCCTCCCCACCGTTATCTGCCTTCCGGAGGGACCACTCCCTCCGCGACTCCCTTGTCCGCTACACACTCCCCTCCAGTCCCACCACACCCGGCACTTTTCCTTGTAACCGCAGGAAGTGCTACACCTGCCCCCACACCTCCTCCCTCACCCCAATCCCAGACCCCAAGAAGACTTTCCACATCAGGCAGATGTTCACCTGCACATCTGCCAATGTGGTATACTGCATCCGCTGTACCCGTTGTGGCTTCCTCTACATCGGGGTCACCAAGCGGAGGCTTGGGGACTGCTTTGCAGAACACCTGTGCTCAGTTCGCAACAAACAACTGCACCTCCCAGTCGCGAACCATTTCAACTCCCCCTCCCATTCCTCAGATGACACGTCGATCCTGGGCCTCCTGCAATGCCACAGTGATGCTACCCGAAGGTTGCAGGAACAGCAAATCATATTCAGTCTGGGAACCCTGCAGCCCAATGGCATCAATTTGGATTTCACAAGCTTCAAAATCTCCCCTCCCCCAACCGCATCCCAAAACCAGCCCAGCTCGTCTCCACCTCCCTAACCTTTTTTCCCTCTCACCTCAAGCCACACCCCCATCTCCTATCTACTAACCTCATCCCGCCCCCTTGACCTGTCCGTCCGCCCTGGACTGACCTATCTCCTCCCTACCCCCCCACCTACACTCACCTTTACTGACTCCATCCCCGCCTCTTCGACTTGTCCGCCTCCTCTCCACCTATCCTCTCCTCTATCCATCCTCTATCCGCCTCCCCCTCTCTCCCTATTTATTTCAGAACCCTCTTCCCCTCCCCCATTTCTGATGAAGGGTTTAGGCCCGAAACGTCAAGGTTTCCTGCTCCTCTGATGCTGCTTGACCTGCTGTGTTCATCCAGCCCCATGCTTGTTATCTTGCGCACTGTACAGTTCTCTGTTCTATGTTATGACTATATCGACCTATAACAGTAGGCTTCAAGGTCTTCCTCTATCTATTTCCCATGCCTTGCGCCCTGCTCCTACTTAGATTGATTTATTATGATGATTTTCTGCATCTGACACTGAATGTGATATTCATGTCTTGCACATGCCTCATATCCCCCGTTGCAAGCCTGTTCCTGTGTCAGTCCAAATGCCTTTATTGTGTAGCTATCATTTCTCCTCCAACCAATTCCCATGGCAACACGTTCCAGGCATCTCCTGATCTCTGTAACTTGTTCTGTTAATATTGGAGCCCTGGGTGGTGTTGTCGAATAGAGATACTTGGGGTATCAGGAACACAGTTCTTTGTAACTTGCGTAAACGGTAGACAGGGTGTTTAAGAAAGCGTCTAGCACGCCATCCTTTATTGTTGAGAACACTGAGCCTCGGATTAGAGAAGTCATGATGAAGCTGTGAAGGATGCTGATGAGGGTCTTTTTGGAATACTCTATGATGTTCTGGCCACCCTGCTGCAGAAAAGGTATTATTTGATGAGATTGGGAAGTCGCTGGGATTCGGGGATTTGAGTCAAAAAGTGGCGCTGGCAATGTAGAACGTTTTGATTTCTGTAGTCTAGGAGGTTAGGGCGTGTCCTTACAGAGGTTTTTAAAAGAATGTAGGCCATCAATAAGGTGAATATCAGAGATCATTTTCCAAGGCTGGGGAGTCCAAAACTAGAGGGCATATTTTTATAGTGAGAAGAGATTGATTTAAGAAGGAAACTACGACGTGCTAATAGAGTTACACCATATAAAATGTAACTGAAAAGCTGAGTGAATAGGAAAAGTTTGGACGGATTTGGGCCATATACGTTCAAATAGGAATACTTTAGATTTGGAAACTTGATCGACAGTGACGAGTTGAACCTAAAGTTCTGTTCCTGTGCTGTCTGACTCTGTGACTCTGTCTCCTTTAAATAGTCCATCTCTAACGTTAACTTTATGTCCCCTGATATTTCAAACTTCCACCCTGGGAAGCAAAAAATCCAACCACCCACCTTACACATGCCTCTCATAGTCTGATACGCTTCTGTCAGATCGGCAATCCGCCTCTGACACTCCACTGAAAACAACCTACGTTTGTCTATTACTTCCTTCTGGCCGACACATTCCAATCCAAGCAACATCCTGGTAAAACTCTTTCGCACCCTTGTCAAAGACTGCACGTCCCTCCTATCATGTGCAAACAGAACTCAACGCAATACTCTATACATAACCCAAATAAAGCTTTGTATACAAACAAATGTTGCCAACTTTTATAAACAGTACTTCGAGTGAGGGTGGCTCATTGTATACGCTGTTTTTAACTTCGAGTGAGGGTGGCTCATTGTATACGCTGTTTTTACCACTTTATCCACTTGTGTTGCCGCTTTCAGAAAGCTATGACGTGGTCCCTCAGATACCTCTGCATATCAGTTCCCCGATGGATGCTGCCATTTTCTGCATATATTTCTTTTGCAGTTGATGTCCGACCATGCATCACCTCACAGTTGTCCAAAGTAAACTCCACCTGCCATTCCTCTGACTAACTTTCCAAACGAATTATATCCTTGTACATTCTTTGACAACATTCATTACCATCCACAACTCCATCACTTTAGACGTAGTCTGCAGACCTACTAATCAGACCACTGTCATTGTCATCCAAATCAGTGATACGTACACTACAAACATCAACTTTTCCAGCACAGATCCTTAACAAGTAATTCTGTATTCTCTCCTCAGTTGATTCCACACATGCAGAATTTTTCTAGAATTGTCTGTTTTGTTTCTGATCTCCAGCATCTGCAGATTTTTTTATACCTCTGGATATTGCATTTGGTATAAAACAACATGGCAGATGACAAATAGTGGAGGATGTATTCTTCCATGAAAAAGAATGCAGATAGATTGGTCAAATGCGTGCCACACGTCAAAGTGTGCCGATGAGATATACCAGTTTGTTGCTGAGGTGGACGAATTTAGTAGCAAACAGAGTTTGGACAGACTGAGATTATTTTTCTTGGAGCAGAGAAGACTCAGTGAGTATATCGTTGAAATGTTTCAAATTGTGAGCGACATAGATAGGTTATAGAGACAGGAAGCCTACCACTAGTTGGATGGATCAATGACCAGGGACATATATTTAAGAAAACGCGCTGGGGAACAGAGGAGATTTGAATAAAGGTAGCATTCTGGAGCACACAGCTTCTAAATTCTGGAAAAGACAGAACATTTCAAACAATTTAAGCAGCATTTACATGCACACTTGAAAAGCCAATGCATACGTAGCAAAGGGCCAAAATCTCGAATATAGAATTAGATAAATTAGGTACTTTGTTTTTGCCAGGTGCAGAGACGATGGGCCAACGGGACCTTTCTCTGAACAGTGGTTCTCTATGACTGCGTGCCATAAGCGTGACTGTTCTTCGCGGAAGAAGGAGGCTGCAAGAATCGACAGAGGATTTCAAAGCCATGAGAGAGATTGAGAGAAATAAGAGAAAATGGGTGTAGGAGTAGGCCATTCGGCCCTTCGATTCTGGACCAATATTCAATATGACCGTGGCTGATCATGCAATTTCAGTATTGCAACCCGCCTTCTCTCTGTACTGTACGCATCCTTTACCTGTAAGATACAAGTCCAGCTCCCTGTTGAATGTGTTTAATGAACTTGGCCCATAAGCTTCTTGTGGAAGAAAATTCCACAGTTTCACAGCTCTCTGAGCGAAGAAATTATTCGTCATGTCAGCCTTCGATGGTTTACGCTTATGCTTAATCTGTGACCACAGTTCTTGATTTACTCAGAGAATATTCTTCGAGAATATTCTTCCCATATCTTGCCTGCCCAATTCCATCCGGAGTTTTTGCTATTCTATGAGATCCACGACTCATTCTTCTAAATTGTAGTAAGCACAAGCCCAGTCAATCCCGTCTTTCTTCACATATCCAACCTCCCTTCGAGCAATCAGTCCGGCGAACTTTTATTGGGCTCCAGCAGTAGCCAGAATGCCCTATCACTGGCTAGTAGAATAAAACTGCACACAATCCTCAGGTTTAGCCTCACCAAGATCCTGAATAACGGCAGGAAGCACATCCCTACTTCAATACTCAAACCATCTCGCTTTAAGGACAGCATGCCATTAGCTTTCCTCGCCACCTTCTGCATCTGTGTGGCAGCATTTGCTGACGGTTTCATCATGACACCCAAGTTTCATTCCACCTCACTTTTTACTAAACTGCCATCATTCAAATAATAATCTGCCTTTCTGTTTTGACAACGTGAGGAGAACCTATTCCCGCTAATAACTGAACAAGAACGGGAGGAAACAGACATAAATACCTGCAAAAGTAGCAAAAATGAATTTTTTTTCATACCGTGGGAAGTTCTTAAGTGGAGGTCACAGGCTGTAAATGTCGGGAAGACAGATGAAAATTGGTCATTTTAGAGGAATTTGCAAGAATGTTTTGAAAGAAAAATGTTATTTAGCCAGCGACTCCTTCACCCCGTGAATGAATAAAGGGAAAATAAGAGGTTAAAGCAGGATACTGGGCACAAGTAATCATGATTGTTTGAAGAGCTTGTGTAGACACAATTGACCGAATAGCCTAATTCGACGTCGAAACACCACCCTGATTCATTTATTCTCTGGTGTACAATGATGAACATTGATCCTAATTCACGTTTGATCGAATCTAGCTATGAAGAGAGGTTGAGTAGGTTAGGATTGTTTTCATTAGAAAAAAGGAGATTGAGGGGGGACCTGATTGAGGTCTTCAAAATCATGAAGGGTATAGACAGGGTTGATAGAGATAAGCTTTTTCCCAGGGTGAGGGATTCAATAACGAGGGTCACGCATTCAAGGTGAGAGGAGAAAAGTTTAAGGGGGATACACGCGGAAAGTACTTCACACAGAGGGTGGTAGGTGCCTGGAACGCGTTGCCAGCAGAGGTAGTAGAGGCAGGCACGGTAGATTCATTTAAGGTGCGTCTGGACAGATGCATGAGTAGGTGGGGAGTAGAGGGATACAGATCCTTAGGAATTGGGCGATAGGTTTAGACAGTGGATTTGGATCGGCACAGGCTTGGAGGGCCGAAGGGCCTGTTCCTGTGCTGTAAGTTTTCTTTGTTCTTTGTTCTTTGAATTGACTTCAAACGCATTCATCCTGATACTTTAAAAATTCTCTAACACGTTTGTGTTCTTGTAACAAGATTACTGAAATTTCATATGAAGATTCAGGATTTATGGTCTTAATATTTTTACATATTCCCCATTGCTGTGATGATGGTGCTGACAGCCACTGTGCCGTGATGAAATACTCTTTGAGATATTATGGAGCTTCAATTGTAAATCTAAATTTATTTTGTTTTCCATCTGTAGTTTTAAATTTTAAACGAGAATCAGGCGAAAAAACCTGAGCACGGAACTTAACATGATGCCAGGTGTTTCCTGTTGATTCAACAGAAAGGCAGGATGCAAAGTTATGGTTCTGTGGTTGAGCAACCCTAGAACTGATTTTCGTACATTGAGTCTTGCATAAATATTGCCTAATTCCAAATGATCTTTTTTCGCAAAATCGCTTCTAAATATTTTCAGGCAGCACACCATGCTGGACCTATTGCAGATCAATGAGGGAAATGTCCAGCATTTCTGACAAAAGCTTCTGTGTTCATTTATTTTGCTTCTCTCTGAAAGATTGCATTTAATCAGATAGTTGGCAAGTTGCCCTCTATCTTAACACAACCAAAGAATGTTGTGATGTTTTGCAGCACAGCTGTGCATCATTGCTGAGGTACTGGCGTGTGGACAAAAGAGCAAAACAACATAAGTTAAACCGAACATTATTGTAATGTGGAAAAATGTGACTGAGAACTCTAAACTGGAAGTAATTTTGTAATTATGTTAATGCAATAAAAATTCTGAGCCTGAATTGAGGCCAGAAAAATGCTGCAGACATTCGGGAGGAATTTCGGCTTATTATTTCGAGTCTAATGCCTTCTATTAGACCTGAAAAGGGATGGATGGTGTTAGCTTATGTGCTGTTCACTTAAGATGTGGGAAGGAAAGACATGGCGAGTATAACCAAGCTAAAGTCAAAGTATTCTTACAGTAGTAAAGGAGCAATGTAGATTCTGAATGGGCATTCAGGATAAGATTGTCTGTGAAGATGGTCCTGATTAAACCATCTGCAATTTCATCCAAATTACTGATGTATATGACAAGCCTTCGAGTTCCCAGGTCGGCTCCCTCTGGAACAAATCTGGTCTTTGACCTTCAGGCAGAAAAAGAAACAGACTTCCACAGTTTCTGAAGAAGGGTCCTGATCTGAAACATTAGCTTTCCTGTCCCTCTGATGCCTCCTGGCCTGCTGTGTTCCTCCAGCTCCACACTCTGTTACCTCTGATTCCAGTACCTGCAGTTCTTGCTATCTCATTCCACAATTTCCCATTTTCTTCTGTGACAAAGCAAATTTTGTAACACGTACTATGTGAACTACACTTCAAAATGAAGCAGTCACAGGGGGCAGGGTAATTGGACATATTTGCCATTGTTTCAGTCTCTCTGTACTTATACTGTTTACATGAAAAGCAGCACCATTCGTGCCTCCTCAGATACTGAAGCAGTCCATGTTCAAATTAAAGAAGATATGCAACAATATCCAGGCTTGGGCTGACAAATGGATAGTGACATTCACGCCACACAATGACAGACTCTGATTATCGCCAATAACATACAGTCTAACCAATCTGCTTTGACACTCAATGTTGTACTATCACTGAATCCCCCACTATCAACATCCTGGGTATTATCATTGAGCTGAAGCTGAACTGGACTCACCATACAAAGACAGTGGCTACAACAGCAGACCAGAAGCTAGGAATACTGCGGCGAGTAACTCGCCTTCTGACTCCTCAAATCCCGTCCACCATTTACAAGTCATTTCCATCTGGACAGACAATGGCATCAAACAAATGGGAATACCACCACCTTCAAGTTCCCCTCCAAACCACTCACCATCCTGACGTGGAAATACATCGTCGTTCCCTTACTGTGGGTCAACTCACAGCAGGAGAACTGCAGTGCTTCAGGAAGTCAGCTCATCACCACCTTCTACAGGTCAGGACCACTAGGAACGGGCAAGAAATGCTGGCCATCCAGCGAGGCCACATCCCCCAAATGAATACAGAAAAAAAATCACTAACCCAGTCAATTATTCACTGAACTGCATATTCTCAAACAGTAACTTCATCCCGCCCACTTGACCTGTCCGTCCTCCCTGGACTGACCTATTTCCTCCCTCTTTTGGATAATGATAGTTTTTACACTGTGTGCAGGATGGGAAGGGGAAGCTAATTTAACAGATGGTAAGCATGAAAAGAACAAAAGACAAAGGAACTGCTAGTTGCGATACAGGAGAGAATTAAGATGCAGAATGGGTGCTACTAATTGGTACGATGAGGTGATAACATATATTCTCTGCTGAGACTGATGCCGACAGGGACACAAAAACATAAAGGAGGAAGGGGTTGAATTGTAATCGAAAGGAAGTTTGGAGAAGTTTGCTTTGAAGTTTTTGGACTCCATTTTGAGTCCTCAAGAGTGTAAAGTGTAGGGTGGAATTTGAAGAGTTTTATTTTTCTTCTCCCAGCTGCTCTATGCGATGCTGAATTGGGCGGTATTTTTACACGATCTGACACCAAAAACCTCCTGTGGTTGTTTGATTCTGTGACATGGATTCCGGAGTGGGGACTCGCTTCCATGTCAGCATCTAAAACGTCATTGATCTCTCAAGATGAGCTGATGCTTGAAACCCGGTTTCATTTTATCCATTAATGGTCACGTCACTTCTCATTGGAGGAGAGGCTAAAGTTTATGTCTCTGTGTGCTCACATCAAAATCTATTGGCTGATGGAGAGAGACACGGGCCTCTGTGCAAATTGTGGTCAAGTCACTAATTCTTACAGAAATCGAGGAGTCATTTGATACGTTCACTATTACTCAGTATCCGTGAAACAACATACAGCTAATGTTCAGTGACATTTCACCTGATACCAGCTTCTGGGACGATGTTTGTAACGCTCCCGAACTTGCTTCTTCTGCAGCTATTGAACTGTGAGTTATGGTCTGTTGAATACATTCCCTTAATTCTTAACAGGCCAAACATTTCTTAGATATAAATGATAATACGATAGTGATCTGACCGTGCGAGAGAACATATTGACGCAAGTGGAATGAAAATTACAATGTCTTAATTTTTCTCTGACTATTATGCAACAATTTATTGGACGTCGGAGCTCCCACGCTTCAGACCCTTAATCCTTGTACTTTCTTCATGACTTCTGTACAGCTGATGGAGTTGAAACTGTACTCAGACAAGTTGGGTCAGTTAGAAATTATGTCTTTCACTGGTTTAACAGCTTATGTGTCGCGCAGCAACCTGTTGAAAAATATCTATCTAACTTACTTCCCAAATTTGGAAGTGCGTAAAACAGAAAATGACATTTTTTTTGAATTTGTAGAAGTTTGATGTAACACTAATTTCGATTAATATTTTTCCTGTTTAAATTCCACCAATTCTGTCCAGATAATGATGCATTTATAAGGCGCCATTCATGTCCTCAGTGAAACGAAAGAACTTTGTACCAATTTGACAGATTTTGTTGTTGAGACAGTTCTGCACGTTTGGAAACGAGACAGACATTTTTTTTTCACAGGAAAATTTTTAACAAACATCACCATGATAAGGGCACTGTTCGCTACTTATCTTGGAAAAACTCAACAGTCGTTGGTGCTCAAACGTTAATTCTGCTTTCTATCCATAGATGCTGCCAGGCCAACTGAGTTTTTACAAGAATTTATGGTTTACTTTCTGATTTCCAGCATCCGTGGTTCTCTGTTTCTTTTTGTTATGTGATGTACTTATTTTCTGAGTTTGTTCGAAAGATTGTCACTGACCAGAGCAGAATTGATAACTTCCTCCTTCTGTATCGGAATGGTTGTTGCTGAAGGTTCAATACAATAATCGGGATCGCGGCTTCCCCAAGAGACTTTAAATCTTTTTTTCAACGATATATTTTACTTATGAAATGTTTTTAGAGGCATACACAGAAACTGAAGCAGTTCTTTTGTCTACAGTAGCATACATAGCAACAATCAAACATTGGAGCTTGACTTTATTCGACAAATAAAGCAATGCCATCTCTTACTTGTACAATTTTTGACGTATACTTGAGGCATCCGGAGGGTTCAAATTAACTTCAACAGTGAGAAGTCAGACAGTGGTAATTACCCGCTTTGCTTTGATGGTAGCCATTCTAACCTTTAGTGTGTCTCTCAGCAAGTAGAACTCGAGTTTGGACGATACAAGTCTGCAACGTGAGGTCGACTCAACGTCTTGTTTTTGAAAACCCACAGTTTTCAGATAGACCAAAGAGCATCTTTGACCGTGTTGGTGGTCCTCCAGATGTAGATCATATGTATGTGTCCCTCCGTGTGCAGGACAACAGACGGGACAACAAAGAATCCTGTGTCACGGAGCTGTTTGAAACAAACCACTAATAACCAACGGTGTCTTTCGGTAGACGTGCTTTGGAATGCCACATTCCAGAAGGATATGTGTGACAGTCTGTACCACTACCAACCCCTGCACCCTGTCTACACCCCTCAGATATGTGTGAAAACTACCGTCAGTACTGTGCTGCTTATGCAGCGTGGATTTCATGCTGAAACCATTGGAAATCCACTTGAAAACTGTTGACTTTTTGAGTAGGGGCAAGACTACTTCAAATTCAAACGTGTCTGACATTAATATCATTTTGCAGGCAATGTTACCGTTTTGACAATGCAAATACAATTCAACGATATTTCAGATTTTCTGCTGAGAATTCTTCCGAACTCAGTTTTTGATGTGATTTGGACGGATATTTCAAGAAAGTGTATTCATTTTGCCTTGTTTTTATTACTTTAACTAGCCCCAGAATTATCACTTAAGGCAAGCAAACACGAAAGCAACTGTCAACTTTGATAAGAAAATCTAAACAGCTGGAAGGATTTTCTGTTACATTCAGGTTTACCAGATTCAGGGGCAGCAGTGAATTCGCTCTCTGTAAAACACAAGTCAATACTGTGTCTAGCATCGTTTGAACTTCAAAGCACATGCAGACATTTCTTTCAGATTTTGTAATTATAGCATTGGTCGCTTGACTACGGTGGCATACAATTCACAGAGATTTCAATTTAATTCGTTTGTTCTGCGTTCAGTATTTGTGTCATTATGTTGATGCAAAACTGATATGTTGCAACAGATATTGGTTAATACGATAATTTCGATCAAACATACCCTTCCAAAATCTATATCACTGAAATATCTAGTATGATTCTTTTGATTAATTTATTCTAAATGATAAATGGGTAGTGGCGACAATTAATATTGGGACATTAATCCTCCGACTTTATTTCTATTTTTGTTCAAAAATATGGGGATGTCTGGTTTGGCCAGTGTTCCTAAAAATCTAAGTCTAGTGGTGGTGATTTGCATTCATGAACCATTGCATTCTGTTAAGGCTACAGAAGGAGAGAATATTGCTCAAGTTCGAGTCAACGAACAACCCAATTAGGATGGGGACCTGCAGGTGCTACAGTTTCAAATTGCTGTGCACGTTTCATCATTTTTAAGGTGCAGTTTGTTAGGTAGTTTGAAGGAGTTTAGCCGAGTTTTTGCAGTTCACTCTGATGGTGCCACTTCTGGTGGGTGAATTTTGATGTTGATGCTTTAATTTGTTAAGCTAATGTAAAGAGTATAAACGAAGACGGTTACCTTGCGCCACGTGCCGTCGAGCCTCTGAAAGCATGTTTCAGTTCAATGCAAGAAGGTAAGTAGTAATTTTGTTTTGATAGACCTGGATTGTGTAATGTTGACAGTCACCAATCCTTAGAAGTCATAAGTTGTATTATGCAGAAAATCCGCCACATATTCTCCACTTCTACCGAAAGAATGATATTCCAGTTCAGATTCTGGTAAATATTATGTTGTTGTACGTTAATAGTATTCATATGTACGTGGATAATTGTTTTGTGTTGAACTTGGTTTCTCAATCTGTTTCAAACTTGACTCCTATTTACTAAGCATCAAGAATTATTCAATGAGATATGAAGTCTTCGTTCTCATTCTGATTCTCACTATTAAAAATCTGCCTGTAATTGCTTTAATTAATCCTTGTCAACAGCAGTTAAATTGCTCCTGCTCAAGGGAACGTTCGGTGAGTGGATCCTTTTTGCATTTATCTTTGGTAGTTCGGTCAGTATTAAATAATTAAGTCTTCAATCCGAATTCTATGTTTTATTTTCATGAAGAATATCTTAGGGATTAAGTCAGCATTTCGGGAATGGAATGTCTGGACCAGAGCTACTAGTTTGTGCAGATTTTATTGATCTGCAGCGTGTGGTCAATCAATTTATACCATGCCTGCTGCTACTTTGATACTTACAGTAACTGCATTTTATTTCCAGAAGACTGAATTTATGTTATTTAATGTGAATTTTAATTGTAAAAACATATTCAGCAACTTTTTGCGCTTTTCTCGAAGACTACCTTTCACATTCGAGAAATTTGGATGTATTTTCTTTTTTTTTAAATAGCAGTTTGTTTTATGCAGAAATGGATTTGATTCCAATACTTTCGCATAGATTTTGTAGGGCATTGCTCAAACAAACATAGACATTGTGGAAGAAACTCAGCGGTCTGTGAGCAACTATGAAGAGACAAGCAGAGGTAGCATTTCTACTCCAGTATGTCTATTCTTCAGAATTGGAGAACAAAAACAAAGTATCATACCAGACGCGCAGCATTAATACTGTTTATGTCTCCACTTATGCTACTATGCCTGCTGGGTTTCTCCAGTTCTCTGCATTTGTTTCAGATTTCCAACCTGCACATTATTTTGCTCTTCACTTTGCGTCTTATTACTTTTGCTCTATTTTTGTTTAGGGGATTGTATTGTTGGACTAGACAATATTTGCGACAAGACAGAGAAATGATAAAATTATAGAACCATATAAACATAGAAAATAGGAGGAGGAAGAGTCCATTCTTCACGATCTTTAATGGTCGCCCAGTTCAATAGACTAATCCTCCTTCTTCCAGATAACCTTTGATGCCATTTGCCTCAAGTGCCATGTCTCGTCGCCTCTTGAATACAATCAATGTTATGGCTTTAACTACTTCTTGTGGTGATGAATTCCACAGGCTCACCACTCTTTGCTTGAGAAAAGTCTCCTCACCTCTGTCCTACACTGTCCACCCCGAATCCTCATACTGTGACTCCTGGTTCTGGACACAACTTCCAACGGTTACATCCTCCCTGCATCTGCCCAGTCCATTCCTGTTTGAGTTTTATAAGTCTATGTGAGATCCCCCTTCATTCGTCTGAACTCCAGCGAAAACAATCCCAACCTAGTTAATCTCTCCTCATATATTAGACCCGCCATTCCCAAAATTAGCCTGGTAATGTTTGCTGCACCCAGTCGAGAGCAGAGCATCGCTCCTCAGAAAAGGAGACCACAACTACACACAATAATCCAGGCTTGGTCTCATCAAGGTCCTGTACAATTGGGAAGTAGTTTTATATGAAACCTTTCTGGTTCAATGGGTAGGAGACCTGGCTGGGGACCGACACAATAATAAATTGCCATTGATGAAGACGTTGATCAGAATAATTAATAGAAAATCTTCTGTGTTTATTGTGCGAGCCTTTGAAAGCAACAGTGATTCATTCGAATTATAAAAAAGGCTAAATATCTGAGAAGGTTTAACCTTTCAGGTACACGACTATTCCAAAAATAGCCATCTCATTTCACAGTAGGAATTGAGAAGAAGCTGCGAAAAGAAGCCAACAGATTTGATCGAGAAGCAAAATAACCTTGGATTTGGATTTCTTGTGCACTATTTATTTCGGCTCCTGTTGTGCAATCATTAAAGTTGTGAAGTGGTTAGACATGTTGATGTGTTTTATCGATTAATTATTTATCTAGAAGTTACAACGTTCTAGGATCCAGTGATATGTAACGAGATGGCGAATAGCTCCATTCATTATGTTAATGAATTTTCTTGTTAAACAGTAAGAGAAGTTTACCAAATGTGAATTTGCAAGTTGCATAGACCATTTTAATATTCATACCGTACCCAAACCATGAATCACTAACTCCATTCTCAAAAGTTGCACTTTAATACTTTTTTTAATCTCCTAAGAAGAAACAATTGGGGGAGGAACTTTCAGGAACCAATGTTCAATTCATTTTGTTTTCTTTCATTGTGACTTTCAGAACATACTTTCAGTAATTAGTTACTGATTCAGTACTGCTAATGTATTGTTTATTTCAGAGTTGTTGATCAAGTACTAATCTTAATCTACTGGAATCTTATGATAAGGGCCCCTTGCTTTGACCGCTGGGAAATAGCTATGTTCTCTACAGTGATCGTCACAATGTTGAGTCCTTTGGCAGTGCAGCACTGTGCAGAACAATCAGTAATTTTGAGAAACATTCACAGTGCTAAGACAAAGTTCCCAAAATGCTCACCAAAATTCCCAGAAAATTGGGTTGTCAGTATGCCTGACTGTGTGAAAACAACTCATTACATTTAGACAAAAGATTGGCAATATCTGTTCTCTTCAGAAATTGCCATTCCTGTATTATAAGTATTGCATGTAATGATGATCTCTTTAATTTATATATCTACCTGTTATATTGATTCCTATAGCTTTAATTCTCGTCTCTCTATCTTTCAGGCAGACTTGTCCACACTCAGGCCTCTAGAACAGGTAAGTGCACGTTATTTACATATCGAGCAGAATCTCTACTTGCTGATGTTTCTGTTCAAACACGAAAGTGTGCTGATAATGTCCATTCATTAATCTGGGTATGGTGATCAGCAGATTGATTATAACTGAAGGCGATGCATACTCTTGAAGATCTGCAATTCCAAGATCCCTGGAGAGTGTAAGGTTTCATCAACAATTCACATTGCCGTCCTCAGATCGAGAGACAGTGAACGGGGAGGATGTGAAGAAACAGTTCGACACACAGAGCTGCTGTCGGAAACGTAGTGAAATTATTTCACTCGCTGGTGAGCAGTGACATCGTGCTCACGTTGTCATGCGTCCCTCAATGTTTCTGTCTGTTATGGATGGAAGCACCATTTCAGTTTCTGGTATTCACAGGGCGTGACCTCTGTACTTTCTCGCAACTCAGTGCTCAGCCCATTACTGGCTTCGCCCCTCCCGCTTTGCTGAAGTTAAAGTACTTTCTGAGAACTTGCCTGAATATGTGCAGCTCGAACAAATTCTGAGGAAGTCGAACACCATTCAGGATAAAGCAGCCCATCCAACTGGCATTACTTCCAGAAGCATCCAGCCTTCCACCACTAGCGCTCAATAGCAGCAGTAAGTACCATCGACAAGACACATTCGGGAAATTCACCTTGGTGACTACTTCCAAACGAACGACCAGTTCAATCTAGAAGGACAATGGCAGCAGATACATGGGAATACCACCGCATTCAAAATCCCCTCCAAGCCACTCACCGTCCTGGCTTGGTAATATGTCATCGTTCATAGAATCCCTACAGTGTGGAAGCAGGCTATGCAGTCCATCGAGCCTGTGCAAATCCAGTGAGGAGCATCCCACTTACACACACACCCACTCTATCCCTGTAACTCCGAATGTACCATGCTAGTCCATATAATCTACAGGTAACTGGACGTATAATTTAGCATGACCAATCCACCAAACCTGCATATCCTTGGACTGTGGCCAGAAAGTAGAGCAGTCGGATGTAATCCACGTAGACACGGGAACAAAGTGGCAACTCCACACAGGCATTCGTTGAGGTTGAAATCGAACACGGGTCTCAGTGGCGCTGTGAGGCAGTAGTGTTAACCACTGAGCCAATGTGCAATTCCTTCACTGTCGCCTGTAAAAATCCTGAAGATCCCTTTCTCAGGCCATGTGGTGTACCTGCAGTGTATGGACTGCAGCGGTAGAAGAAAGCATCTCACGTCCACCTTCTCAAGTGGTCAACTCGGGAGAGGGGAATAAATGCTGGGCCCAGCCAACGACGCTCACATCCCACGAATAATAAGAAAAACAAACTTCTTACGTTGGCCCGTTTCAAATAATTTTCTTTTTTTTCTGAGGAAACGTTTCTCTGAGCATCGAACTCTGTCAGCGAGCATTATTGTTTACACCCTGAAAATGGTCCCTTCCCCTTTCACCACATACGATACATTTATTGAGTTATACTGTGAAGGAGTGTATTTGTACCATCTCCTCACTCACATTGTCTGAGGGATAAGAGCTGTGATGTTAGCATTCTTTATTATACATTGTTAAGCTTGGTTACTATTCATGTGTTTTCCAGAGACAGTGAGTCTGAGACTGGAGAATGGCGGCAGTCCTTGCGCTGGCCGAGTGGAGGTTCTCCACAAAGGGCAGTGGGGGACTGTGAATGATAAAAGCTGGGACCTGCCAGATGCTACTGTTGTTTGTCGGGAGCTGGACTGTGGGACCGCGGTCTCTGCCCCTCGCGGGGCTCACTTTGGACCAGGATCCGGATCCGTTGTGACAGGAACTGTGAGGTGCAGTGGGAAAGAGCGTTCTCTGCGGGAGTGTCAATCATATGCATGGTATCGCCGCTCCTGGTCACACGACTATGATGCTGGTGTCATCTGTTCAGGTAAAAATCGACCTCTGCTTCTCTGTATTTGCATCAAAATCTAATTCTGCCTGAAACCAGAAAAGGATATTATAACTGAACGACAACTGTCTAATAACTATAAACATGATAAAAATAGAATAATTGATTTATTCAGTATCGTTATATGATCTGTTGAACGTGTGAAGGTAATGGAAGAGCTGAGAAACCTTTACGTTTTGTACTCCAGGGAGGGGACGGGGACGACAAGTATTCATTCTGATTTCACTTGAAATCACATTGAGAGAGCTGCACCGCTGGAAGTAGCACGTGTACAATCCAATAAGTAAATTGATTTGACATTGTGTTGGCTGGCAGAAACACGTTGTGTCGTTTATCGGCAGTCTGAAAATCGCCTTCTGTCGGACCTGGTCAGGATTCCGGAGAGTTAACATAAATAATGTCGCCAGGGCACCAAGCACACAATAATTGATGGAACGTTTTCCAGACGAATGTGCCAGATTTCTCATTAATCAGAAAAATGTTCATATGTGAACAATGTGAGTTATTCTTGTTTTAATTTGACATCGTCCACCGACCTTTTTTTTCCCAGAACACAGAGCTCCGATGTTGGTACCTGGAAATTCCCAATGCTTTGGTCGACTGGAGGTCCAGTTCGGTGACACCTCGAAAACAGTATGTGGTCTTGACTGGGATATGAAAAACGCCAATGTGGTCTGTGCACAGCTTCATTGTGGAGTCGCCGTATCTGTCTCAAGCTCTGCTCATTCTGGAGGCAGTGTTGTGCTCATGGGTAATGAGGTCTTTAAATGTGTGGGCAATGAGACTCAGCTGTGGAAGTGCTCTCGGTATTCAGATATTTACCAGAATTGCAGTGGACACAACAATGTCAGCCTGATATGTTCTGGTGAGTACAGACTTAATGGAATATAAAGACACATTTCACTTTAATGCTTATGAAAGTAGTGGCGCTGGGATTCCTGACATTGCTTTAAACAGTGTCAATTTTAAACTAGCCCTTTTAGATTCCAATGTTGTTATGCACTAAATGTAATTTGGCAAAATATACTCGCAATTATTGGCAATTTAGATGTTTCAAAATGTTTACTCTTGTAACGGAAAAGACATTTCCTCAAGTTGTAAACTCTGTGCAATCAACATATTTTATTGACTAGATTGTCTAAAAGTGGGTAATTGACGACAATATTTGAAATCGCATTAAAAGAGAGCTTCACCGCTGGAACTATCAAATATACAGCTCAATAAATAATGAGATTTGACACTGTGTTGGCTGACAGAAAGACGTTGGGTCATTTATCTGCACCTTGAAAATCTCCTTCTGTCATTGAAGTGAATATCAGACAATTAAATTTATGACAATCCAATACATGCTTTCACATTCCCTGCCTTGATAATATCAGTGATCAACGCTTGCAAACTGTTTGAAATAATTTCCCTTCACTCTTTGCAACAACTTATTCAGGGAAACGTTCTAGCTCAGAATAACGCAAAGTCTAACATAATCATTATGGTCATTTTTCCACCCATCGTTTTCTGCACATACTATGACATCTAAAGGCGATCCATTTGAATCACTAATCATTCACATTGGTTTGAGTTTGTTTTGCCTTAATATCCCTGACAACAGTGTCTATATTAGCAGTTGTCTGATTCACTTTCGTTCCAATGAGCACCACGCCTCTTGCCACAAACTTCAACATTTGTGCCCAATACTTTTCTGACCACCAGCAAACGGGAGTCCTTTTTTTGTTGTTGTCTTAACTGTCTTGTACAAACAAGTTCCTTTGCTTTAAGACGAACGACAGCCTGTCCGCTACACACTTGGTTATAATTGTAACCGTTTCGTACATCTATATGAGCATTACTTATCAGGGCCTCCTAATGAACCATAACTTTCTTTGTGAATAGTGTATTCATTCACTAAATGAGACCGTCGATGGCTAGGCCAGCATTTATTGCCTATCCCGAATTGGCCAGAGGCCAGTTATGAGTCAGCCACATTGCTGGGTCTCTGGAGTCACATGTAGGACAGTCCATGCAGGGTAAGGATGGCAGTTCCCTTCCCGAAAGTACACGACTCAACGAGATTGATTTGTCCTTGACAATCAGCAATGGGTTCATGGTATGCCATAATACTCTTAATTTCAGATTTTTTTTAACGTGGAATTCAATGTCCGCCATCTGCAGGATTCGAACCTTGGTGCCTAGGTCCCTGGATTAACAGTCCAGTAATAAAACATCGAGGCCATTACCTCCCCTTTCACACTGCTTTTCTATCAGCCTAAAGACAATTGGAAAACAATCACCACAAAGTCTCTGCTTCTGCTCTAATTAACTTGTTTTACAAATTTAGGTTTAAGTTGCGTTTCTGATTATTCTGCCAAGTTTTCTGACAACTTTACGCATCTGAGCTCACGAAGTGCGAGCCCTTCAGATTAAGTGTACTCATTGAAAAAATGAATAGTGAAAAAGTGAAAGCCTTTAATCGCATGTTGCACGTCATTTTCCAGGCTGCCACTTCTTTGTATTAAGCTCTATCTGCAACTCGTCTATCCATCCTGCTGACCTTTGCATACCTGACTAAAGTTGGTAGCTGCCATGATGAATGGTTTAAACACAATGATGTCTGATATCATGAGCTAATTTGGAAATGTTAACCTGCATTTTAATACAGTCATGGGAAATTCCATGTCTCACTCTGCAAAAAAACAAGAACCTACTGGTTATAAGATAACAAAGTGTAGAGCTGGATGAACACAGCAGTACAAGCAGCATCAGAGGAGCAGGAAGGCTGAAGTTTCGGGCCTATTTCGGGAATATTTCTGAAGAAGCGTCTAGTCTCGAAACGTCAGCCTTCCTGCTCCTCTGATGCTGCTTGACCTGCTGTGTTCATCCAGCTCTACACCTTGTTATCTCAGATTCTGCAGCATCTGCAGCTCCTACTATCACCTAGAGCTTATAATCGTTTTTATTACTGTGGCAGATAAAGTTTAACGAATCTTCTTTTCCGATTTTCTGACTGTTTTGCACAATTGAATTACTTACCTTTTTTCCAATACATGTAATTAATTAAAATGAAAAAGAAAACACACGGAGCAGAAGGGGACATAAAATTACGATGACATGTCTAGTATAATGAGGCAGGAGCACAGTGGCTCAACTGGCCAATAAATATTGACAGTCAGATAATTGCATACTACTGCCAGCATTCGATGCACTGTTCTGGATTTAGTCATCCAGATGCAACACATCAAATTATACAAAATAGCTTTCAACATTATAAGTCTGTTAATTACCTCAAGCCTATAAACTCCTTTGTTGTCCATGATTAAGTACGTTGTGTTCATTAAGTAAATATTGACAACTTTTGCCATTCTTGTCGGACTGTACTGCACAATGCCTGACGGGTATCGGTTAGCTCAGTTGGTTGAACGGCTGGGTTGTAATAAAAAAGTGATGCCACAACGGAGTTGGTTCATTTCCACCGCATTATGAGTTTGCCAGGTAAATCCTAAACTTCTTAGCTGGCTCCTCGCCTGACGAGTGGTGACACCAGGTTAAATCACAATCAGTCGTCTCTCTCCAACGAGAGACCAGTCACATGTTCGTTTGGGCACTGTTAACTTTGCCTTCATTGCATCACTCCCAAAGCCAATCTACCTTCGCCAGCACTGGAGATCAAAAGCAACACAGATGTTACCCAACCACAGAATGCCACAAATACACTTTTGCATCCACATTACTTTCATTCTCCAGGATAATACATTAAAAATCATAATCATTATTTTAAGAGTATCCTTTCACAGTCAGTGTTATAAACAGGTTCAAGAAGTAAAGAAGTCTATTTGCAAACTCCAGCGTTTCTATTTGTTCCAAAACAGGAAACCATGGACCCCGACTGGTTGGTGGAGAGAACAGGTGCTCTGGGCGAGTGGAAGTGCTGCACGAAAATCAGTGGGGAACGCTGTGCGGTGATTTCTTTGGATTACAAGACGCCAGTGTGGTCTGTGAGAATCTTCAATGCGGGGCTGTAAAGTCAATCACCAGAGAATTTAGATCTGGGAAGGGCGGCGGACCAGTGTGGAAGGAAAACTACAGGTGTCGTGGAGACGAGAGAAGATTGTGGGACTGTCCAGTTTCACATGGGGAAAACTTCATGTGTTCACATGAAAAGGTGGCCAATGTCGTGTGCTCTGGTGCGTCCTCCATTGCAAATGCCCTATTGCTGAATGGTGTTCTTCATAGATGTTCTGTGTGTTCAAACCTCTGAATTGTTTTAATTAATATTTAATGGGATGTCAAGGGTGAGACAAAGATATTTTCATCATTAGTGATTAACTTCGGATTGATTGGTGTACTGGGTCATTTCAGAGATTTCTTCGTATAAGTATCAATCAATCAGCAGTCATACGTCTGAAACAGATGAATCTTTAGCAAAATTGGTGATTTTTTGAGCGTCACCATGACTGATACTAGATTTCAGTTCCGGATTGTTAATTGAGTATCAACTCCACGAACTGCTATTTCTAGATTGTGACACAGTCACGGCATTACCATGTCCTAATGACTAACTTCACCTTACCAGTCAAAAGACCATGTTCAATTTGCAGCAGCAATATTCTGAGATGTGATTATTAGATTTTTGGAAGTTACTTTGCATTAAATACACACTATATTCAATTTCTGAACCTTTCGTAAAAACAATTTCAGATAAAATTACTTTTCTTAACCTCTGCATGTTACATCAGCACTCATCAAATCTTAAAACCTTCACTTTCCAATGATGTTTCCAGACTGACTGAGTTATTCGAGCACATTCTGTAAGCGTTTTCTAAGATGTCTATATTCCTTCACAATAGGAACACTCCGCTAATATTTAAACGGTAATTATTCCTATTTTGAATCTTCTGGGTTTTGAAGGTGTCACCAGTGCGGACAGAATTGTTGCTGATGCCTGATTTCTATCCAACTAAGTTGATTGCACAGTTCATTAGTTATGATCCACCCAATCTTTTCTTTGCCTGGATTCTTACGTAAAACATATCAGCTACAGATAACAGATATGCATTCCTGAAGAACGTTAGGAGCTGGATGAGTTTCGTTTTACGATATTTCTTCACAATTTAATGATTAACTGACAGAAACTAGACAGGAATTCCGGATTATGTATGAAAAGATATGAGCCCAGAGCATAACATTACACATCTGGATGACAAGCCTCAAGATATTAAATACATCATATTCTCTCCTCAACTCCTGGCAGGAAAGATCTAAATGACCACAAATTTCTGTCCAGAAATTTCACCTGTTCGCTCATTTTAAAAAAGATGTTTACATATAAATAGGATGAAGACATTTAAAAAAAGAACGTGCTTCGTGTCAACAGTAATGGTAGTGACCGAAGGTCTCACTTTTCAAAATCTATGCATAATCCCAGTATGCTGCAAGATGTCTGGATATCACGAATTTGCTACTGTCCTCGAAAAGACTTTCTCAGTCCACATCATCTTCTTGTCTGTTATCTTATTGATGATTTGTTGAGGGGCGGGTGTGGAATTTGCTAAGTGAAACGTGCTCTGCTGTCAGAAATGAACAGAATAGCAACACAACAGCCGTCGTAACATTCGGGGTCTCTAGTCCGTAGAGCGAAAATCAGGCTTAATGGTTCAAGTCGTTATGTTATGGTGAGATTTTTAAAAACAACTTTATTCCCCCATTGCTCCACATTAACAGTACGTGTTGTTCCACATTTCTCTCAATATATTTTGCAAAGGAAAGGTGATGGCAAAGATGAAACAATTTGAAAAGCAAACGGACAAGACATCGTTTATGGTTTTCTGATCATTGTTAACTCTGGAAAGTCTCCATTCAGCTTAACCGTTATTCTCAAACACTCTGATGTTACAGGTGAAAATTGGGCTCTCAGACTAGAGAATGGGGAAAGCCGCTGTGACGGCCGAGTTGAAGTTTACTACAATGGAAGCTGGGGCGGATTACAGGACACTTTATGGAATCTGAATGATGGTCACGTTGTCTGCAGACAGCTGGGATGCGGTTATGCCGTACAAACATATAACTCTTCAAAGTATGGAGAGGATGACCACCGTCCGTGGGTGCTTGCTGTCCTGTGTCGTGGGCGGGAACCGCAGATCCGGGACTGCAGGAACTTCGGTCCATTTAATTGGTCAGGCACTGACAGCAGTGGCGCAGGAGTCATCTGTTCAGGTGAGCAGACTCTTCCCAAATAAACCTGCGCAGAAATGTCAAATCAAATATCTATCTGCTGGGCTAACTGAGGATGTATATCACTGACTCCACAGTGTCATTCAGAACATTTATTCTTTTCTCTGGGGTGAAATCAGACGTGAGCCAGATGACTGAATGTGAGAAACCAAGATTTTTTCTTTTTTAAACACAATCATTACAATTTCATAATTCAAAATAATGCTGCCACACTTGCATGTGATATGTTTTAGTTCTGGCGAAGAATCACTGGATTCGAAATGTTAACACCACTTTCTTCCCACAGATGCTGCCAGACGTGCAGTGTTTGACCAGTAATTTCTGATTTTATGAGAGAGACGGTGGTGTCGCTATTTCAAATTTTGATGATAATGAGTATAACAGATGTTGATGAGATGGGCAATAAGGCCGAGGATTGGCAGGTGGAGTTTAATTTAAACAAGCAGGAACAGCCGCACTTTGAAAAGACAAACAGGGGTGGACTTATCCATTTAAGAGTAATGTCCTGTGCAGTGTTGCAGAACAATGAGACCTTGGTGTGCAAACTCATAGCTCATTGAAAGTCAAGTCGCAGGTCGACAGTGCAGTGAAGGTGGCAGTTAGTCCGCAAACATTCATTGTTCAGTATTTTGAGAATAGGAGTTGCTGCACAGGACATCAGTTAAACCACTTTTGGAATACTGCATTCATTTCTTTTGTCGAAGGGTTTGAGCAATAAGGAATGTTTGAATAGGCGGGGGCTTTTCCCCAGCAGCGATGGAGTTTAAATGTCACCGTATAGAGAATAATAATATCAGCAGAGGTTGATGGAATCTTCACTTTACATCTATAAAAGCAAGGAAGTGATTTGTTATCAGCTGATAAGAATAGTTTCAGTGCAAAGAAGTTATGCGGAAATTGCATGAAAAAAATTTCTTGACCAGAGCAGAACAGTGTGAGCCGTCCTTAAATCCACATCACAAGGTAGATTTTTATGCTTAATACTGGAGAGGATGCAGAGGAAAGGTACCAGGCTTTTTATTTTTTTTCAGCTGGAAAAATTTAGTTACTAAGACAAATTGTTCTGTCTGGGATTCTTTTCTTTTGAATCGGTCAGACTGAGCATAGAGAGAATTAAGGGATATAAAATGCAATAAGCAAACATTTCCAGAGTTTAAGGTAATGTATTCAATGTATCATGCAGTGAAAGTAACGAACAGATTGTTACAGGGTCATGGGGACATGGCTTTTCAATCAGAATTTGGTGCAATTTGTTACTCACTGCCTATTAGGGTGGTCGGATCTGGTGTATTTAGATGTGGCCCAGTGATACCAATGAGGACAGAGCGAACCCAAGTGCTGGGAAATGATATTAGAATATTTACGAGATTGTTTCTCATCAAAGCAAACTCTGTGGGCTGAAGGTCCTTATTCTGTGCTGAAGACCTCTGTAATCTGTGACTCTTGTGACTCTGTGAATTATTTCTGTTTTTTTTTGATATAAGTACACAAAACAATAACCTGCAAAGACTTGCAGTTCTCTTTCAATTTTTTTTTTAACTTCTACAGTTAAACAAAGCGTTATTGCTGTGACTGCAATAGACATGTTGGCTTTCATTTACATTCTCAGAAGTTACAACATCACTATTCACATGTGCTCACAAACCCTATATCTCTGTATCACGGTTATCTCTCTTCACCACTTCACCATCGGCTAACGGTGATGTTGCTGGACAGACTTCCATTACTTTGAAAGCTGGAGACATAATCCATGATTTCCATTGAAACCGTATCCAAGTTCGCAGCAAAATGTCTCTTCTTGCAAGCCGTAGAAGGCAGCATCACACTGACCACAATCTCGAGCGTTAAACCTGACCGCGATGTATTTTTAAAAATATGTACATCATATTTAAAGCCATCGATTGACACCATAGTAATATTGGCTTCGCCCTAATTCAACTGATCAAATGCTGAAGCAGTATCCTTACTAAATTCCCATCTGCCTCATCAAACCCATTTATGACTTCCTTCCTGACAGTCTCTTAATATCGTTTAGATCAGGATGTCGGATATATCATTGTCCTGCATTAATCCTGACATTCTGACCATTCTGAATTTAAGTGGTATAATCAAGGCGCTGGTAATTCGCTTTCTGAAGCCTACTACAGACAGAAATCCCTATTGAAAGCATATGGTCCTCTCAAAGTCGACTTGCTCCGATGAGCTATAAATGGAAGCACTTGATCCCTGTATTGGACAACTCAATGAGAATATTTTTAATCACCTCACGTTGAATATTGGCCTGGCATCTCACCTGTACATGTGTTACCTTGTTTTATCCTGCCATAGTTTTCGCTTAAACATGTTGCAATTGAAGGTATGATGAGAGCGAATTTATATCAAAGAAAGATAAAATTATGCTAGCTGTAAATTAAGAGAAACATGGATACAATAATTTATAGAACCACTGAAAGCCATAAACTGAGTGACAGGATACAAACAGGAATAATCCAACTGATTGCAGAATAACTCATAGAATATTGACAATAGAAAGCGAAACTGAAACTGGCAGCATCAGACATAACATGATTTCTTGAAATATTTCTCTGTTGTATATTCTGGCTGGTAGGTGATATTAAGTCGATTTAGTTTTTTTTTTAAGATATTCTGTCTCATACTTTTATAGAACTGTCACAGAAACATTTTAAACTATTTTTCCCTGTATCTGTATATTGTGCTGGACTGAGTGATGCAAGAATTATGTCATGAATGCATAATGCTATGTATTATTGTCTAACAGAACACTTACAGTTAAGGCTGTCAGATGGTGGAAGCTCTTGTGCTGGTAAAGTGGAGATTTACTACAACGGGACATGGGGCTCAGTTTGTGATGACTCCTGGGATATGGCAGATGCTCAGGTGGTTTGCAAACAACTGGGTTGTGGAGCTGCACTGGATATGACACTTCCTTCCTCGGATGGACCGGGCTCAGGCCCAGTTTGGATGAAAGGTGTGAACTGTTCTGGAAACGAATCATTTCTCTGGGAATGTCCTTCTGCACGACTCGATCAACAAGACGATTGTTCTCATAAAGAGGATGTGAGAATTATATGCTCAGGTGAGGCAATTCTCAATGTTCCGATTTTCCTAAAATATTTCAACCGATGAATTAAAATGACCCTTGTACACTTGATTGGAACGTATGGAGAGGCTGTAATTGAACTAAAAGGATCCCAACGAATATAAACCGCCCAAAATTTGAAAGAACCATTATTTCCTGCATTATGAACTGACTGTGTATGAGTTTATTCCTCTGTCAGATACACTCCACGTTTAGCATAGAATGTGTCATTATTGGTCCATTGTCCCTTCCCCTAGGTTACATAAA
>JAHRHZ010000255.1:680463-728209 GCA_024137785.1 Ginglymostoma cirratum
CTCTCTCTCTCTCTCTCTCTCTTCGCCTCGGTCTTTCTCACTGAACACCTGTTTGTTTTCAAGCTCCAGCATCTCAGGTGCAGTGGTGCCTGTGTACCAACAGACGGTAGTATCATATCAGTTTAAATACACGGGAACATTCAGTAGACATTTTTCTTAATCTCCCTCTCTACATTTCTCCCTCTCACTAATCGTCTCCCTCTCTCTTCCCACTCTCATAATCCTCTCTCCCACGGGCTCTCTACCTCTCTATCTGAATCTCTCTATACCTCTTCGTCTCTCTCTCTCGCTCGCCTCCTCCTTCCTCTGTACACCTGTATCTCCCTCTGTTTCTCTCTGTATCTCGCTTCCACTCCCTGATCATCTCCTGCAGAGATCTCCCGAAGCTTAGATGACTGGCATCCAGTAACCATGACCCTCTCCCAATCTTTAGGTCTGACTTCAACATGTGGAGAGTTTGCCCCAGCTACCCATTGATTCCAATCTTTCCAAGGCTTCTTGATGCCGCACTCGGTCGAATGCTGGCTGGATGTCAAGGGCGAAGACTGTTACCTCTACTATGGAAGTCAGATCTTTTTTCCTATTTTTGAACCAAAGCTCTGTTGAGATCATGAACTGAGTGGCACTGGCAGAATCCAAATTGGCAATCACGGAACAGGTTATCGCTAAGGATTTGCTACTTGATAGCATTTTCGATGGCATCTTCCATTTTTTACGATTGATTGATTGATTGGTTTATTGTCACGTGTAGTGAAGTACCGTGAAAAGCTTTCTTTATGAGCAGTATGGACAGATAATAGTAGGAAATGGTGTACAGATTAAATCGAATTTAACAGAGGTGCAGGTTACATTCCATATAGAGCGCTCAAGGCGAGATTAACGTTGGCATGATCAACCATTATTTGAGAATGGATAATCTATCCATCAGTGTTAGAACGGCTGGTAAAAAAAGCTGTTCCTGAATCTTCTCCTTCGTGTATCCAGTCTTCTGTATCTTCTGCCTGACAGAAGAGGTTGTAGGAAATTATCATCGGGTTGCTATGGCTCATTGATGATTTGGCATTCTGTGCACATTTGGAGTACGGTGCGCAGTTTTTCTATGTGGACAATGGGAAGAATGTGTATAATTTGAATAGAAATCCGAGGAAACCAGCAAAATATTGTATCGAATGAAGTGTATTAGCTATAATGAGACATTAGCAAAGTTGGATTGTTTCATTAGAGCTTCAGAAACTGAAGGGTTGAACTGATGTAATTCATTAAAATTATGAGAGGGACGGATTGAGGATAGTTAGAGGATCCGCACGGTGAGTAGGTCAAATGCTAGCAACATACGTTCAAGGTGAGTGTAACATACGTTCAAGTTGAGTCAAAATTGAAAATTGACAGGAGATGTGCGAAAAATATTTTTAAACTCAAGACAGTACATGCCTGGGATGAGTTACCTTCGAATTTGGAATGAATAATTATGATAGTAACTTTTTAAAGACATTTAGACTGGCGCATGAACAGACAGAGGTGGGAGAGACGTGGACCATACCCAGAGATGTGGACCATATAAGACACCTGGGATTAATTTAGAACAGCATCATGGGTGGCACAGGCATTTTGCCTGAAAAGCAAACTCCATGCTACTCTCTTCTCTGTTATATGTTATGAACATATCGATCAAAGACATCAGGCCTAAATGCCTTTCTCCTGTCTCCTTTCCATCCCTCGAGCCGTGCTCCGAACTTAATCTGATTTTCCTCATTTGGCAGCCCTCTCAGATCATTATTATCGTGTTTTACGCATTTTCCATATCCCCTTTTTCATGCCTATTTATCTGTCTGTCCAACTGCCTCGAATGTTTTGCTTTCATTTCTCCTCTTAACAACTCCCGCGTCACCACGTTCCAGGTACCTCCTGATGTCTGTGACAAATACAGTTAATAATAGTCATGGATGATATCGTCGAATGAAGAGAATTTGAGTTTCACAAAGAGAGTTCTCTGAAAGTTGCGTCGCATGTAGACAGGTTGGTAAAGAAGACGTTTAGCACGTGTACCTTTATTATTCATACCATTGAGTCTCAGGGTTGGGACATCATGAAGAGGTTCTGAAGTTAGCTGGTGAGGTTAATGCTGGAATACTCTTTGCATTTCCGGTCGCTATCTGTAGAAAAAGATCATATTAAATTGTATTAGGTGGTTGCTGGGATTGGTGGATTTGAGTGAAAAACAGAGGCTAGCAGGCTGGCACTAATTTCACTCGAATGCAGGAGATTGGGGAGTATTCTTTTCGAGTTTTTTTTTAATTTTGAGGGTCATCAGCAATGTGAATATCAAAAGTCTCTTTTTCCGATGTTAGGGCAGAACAAAACGAGAGGACATATTTTGAAGGTGAGAACGGAAATATTCCAAAGGGATTTGGCAAATGCAGACACAGTTACAAAATTCCAGATACATGAATATGAAGGGTTTGGAGGGCTTTGAGTCGAATACACCCAAATGGGACTAGTTTAGTTTGGGAAATTTGATCGGCAAGAACAACTTGGACCCAAAGGTCTGTTCAATTCTTATACGAGTCTGTTACTCTGCCTTTTTTAAATATGCCACCTCTCATATTAAGCATCTGCTCTCTGATAATTGACAGCTCCACGCTGGGAAGAAAAGAATCCAACCATCCACCTTGTGCAAGTTCCTAGCTCGGATACTTAACAAGCAACTCTGCTTATTCCCTCAGCTGCTCACAGACCCGCAGAATTTTCCCAGTATTTTCTGATTTTGTTTCTGTTTTCCAGTTCCAGCAGTTTATGAAAATATTTTAAAATTCATTGCAGAACTGAATTTGTGGGGAGACAAAATGACCAATGGCAAATGTTTGAAAACGTATTCTTACAGTACAAAAGATGCAGGTAGGCTGGTCAAATGTGCACTGCCCTTCAGAGGGTGCAGATGAGATTTATCAGTTTGTTGCCGAGTTGCAGAATTTTTTAAACGAAGAGAGTTTTAATAGTCTGAATTTGTTTTCCTTGCAGCAAAGGAGATTCAGTGAGGATGTTTCGTTGAGATGTTTCAAATTATGAGGGGAATAGATAGGCTAGAGAGACAGGAACTCTTCCACGTTGTGCAGGGATCAATGACCATTGCCACAAAATTACGAAAAGCTGTTGGAGGAACAGTGGGGAAGTAAGTAAACAAATTTTCACGCGCATTGTGGTGATAATCTGGAACACACAGCCTCTAAGTGTGGGTGCTGCAGAAAACGTCATGACATTTAAGCAGTATTTTACATTAACATTTGAAATTCCAATGCATTCGAGGAAGCAGGTTATGATCTAGAATACAGGATTCGAAGCATTTGGTGCTTTATTGTTGCCAGGCACAGACATGGTGTTCGAAATCGACCTTTCATTGTACAGTGGATCTCCATGACCCTGCGTTTCAAGTTACAAATGCTCTTCGTGGGAGAAAGATTCTACGAGAACTGGTAGAAAATTTCAAAACCATGAGAGGGCTTGTCAGAGATGAAAGAAACGTAGAAGATAGGTGCAGAAGTCGACCATTCGGTCTTTCTAGCCTGCAATACCTTTCAATATGATCGTGGCTGATCATGCAATTTCATTATTCCATTTTAGCTTTCTCTACTTACCGCTCACATCCATTACTGGCAAGGGACCTGTCTAGCTTCCTCTTGAACATATTTCATTAACTGGTCACATAAGCTTCATGTGAGATGCAATTCATAGGTTCACAACTCTCTGAGTGAAGGAAGTCTTCGTTATCTCAATCCTGAACGGCTTACCCCTCTCTCCTAGTCTGTGAACCCCTGTTCTTGACTTCAACGACATCGGGAACATTCTTCACATATCTCGCCTTTCCAATTCCAACAGGATTTTTTATATTTCCGTGAGCTCCACCCCTGCCCCAAAATTTCTTCTAAATTCCAGTGAGTACAAGCCCAATTGGTACAGTCTTTCGTGATATGTCTGTCTTATCTTACATCAAATATTTTGGCAATAGCAATATTTTGGCAAAATATCCTTTAAATGACGAAGAGACCAAAACTGCGCACAACACTCAAGGTCTAGTTTCAACTAGGCACTCTATAACTTCTGCAAGACCTCCTTGCTCCTCTACTCAAATCCTCTCCCTTGAAGGGCAGAATGCCATCATCACTCCTAGCCACCTTCCGCATCAGCGTGCCATCATTAATCGCTTGTTAAAACATGAAACTCAGGTCTCACTGAACTTCACTTTTTCGTAAACTGCCATCATTCAGATCATAACCTGCCTTCCTGTTTTTGACAACATGAGGAGAAATTGTTCCCGTTCGTAAATGCACAAGAACTGAAACTCAATGCTCTGCAAAAGTGGCTCAAATGAAATGAATAAATAGCAAGAACTGCACATGCTGAAGTCAGAGGTATTACAGAGTGAACTTTCAGGATCAGTGAGTGTCAGACAGCATCAGAGGATTAGGAAAGTTGATGTTTCGGGTCAGGACCCTTCTTCAGAAATGAGAATCCTGAAAATTCTGAAAAAAAGCCGTCACCCAAAACGTCAACATTCCTGTTCCTTTGATGGGCTCTGGCCTGCTGCATTCCTGCTGCTCAACACTTTGTCCAAATTAAGTGAAGATTTTTTTTATACTAGCGGAAGTTAGGACATGGAGGTTACGGCCTGTATATCTGTGGAAGACACATGAAAGCTGCCCATTCCAGGGGGAGTTGCAAGAATATTTTTAAACAAAAATGTGCAAGGTGATGAAGTGAAATCACGTCACTGGCACAGGTTAATCGCGATTATTTGTACTGACATTGCAGACACAATTGGCCGAATAGCCTCATTCCACACTGTAACGCCACTGTGATTCAGTGATTCTGTGATATAAACATTTTCTTCAAATGTACAGGGATTTTCTTTGATCCTAAATCACGTAAGTTCTAAGTCACTAGACTTCACATTCATTTAGCGTAGCATTCTAGAGTGTTCTCTAGCACCTTTGTGTTCTTCTACCAAGGTCATTGAAATGGTGTATGACGATTCAGGATTTAATGTCTTAATATATTTACATATTCCCAGTTGCTGTGAAAATGGTTCTGAGGTGTGCTGTGCCATGATGAAATGCTCATTGTGATAACATGGATCTTCAATTATAAATCTAAATTTACTTTGGTATCCATCTGTAATTTTTAATAGTAGTTGCGAAGAAGGTGAAAAATCCTGAACATAGAATTCACCACAATGTCAGGTGTTTCCTGTTGATTCAACAGAAAGGCAAGATGCACGGTGACAGTTCTGTGGTTCACACAACTGAGAACTGTGTTTCAGATATTGAGCTTTGCGTAAATCTTTTCTGATTACAAATGATCACTTTTCCATTAAAATTGCTTCTAATTTTTTTTTTTCAAGCAGGAGGTCATGCCCTACTTGGTGCTGATTAATGAGGAGGAATGGCCAGCAATTCTGGCAAGTTACTATTCCGCTTCTCTCTGAAAGATTGCATTTAATTAGATAGGTGGCAAGTTGCCTTCTATCTTAACACAAACAGTAGGCGTTGAGCGGTTCTGCTGCAAAGCTGTTAATCATTGCTTCGACACTGTCATGCAGACAAACAGAGCATAGCAGCACAAATTGAACTGAAGTTTGTCATAATGTGTATAAATTGAGGAGGCAATGGCCGAGTGATATTATTACTGAACTGTTAATACAGAGACCCAGATAATGTTCTGGTCACCCGGGTTCGAATCCTGCCATTGCAGATGATGGAACTGAATTCAATAAATATCAAGAATTAAGAGTCACATGATGAACAGAAATCCCTTGCCGACTGTCGGGGAAAACCCTATCTGGTTTACCAATGTCCTTTAGGGAAGGAAACTATCATCCTTACCTGGTCTGGCTTCAGACTCACAGCAATCTGGTTCATGCTGTACTGCCCTAGGGGCAAATAAGGATGGCAATAAATGCCGCCTGGCAGCGACGCTCTCATTCTGTGAATGAATTAAAAAATGCGGCCGGCACCTCTAAACTGGGTGCAGTTTTGTAACCATGGTAATGCAATCAAAGTTCTGAGTCTGCATTAAGAACAGAAATACCTGCAGAAACTCGGGAGAAATATTGTGGTAATATTTCGAGACTGTTTCCAGATATTCAGAACTGAAGATGGTGGGATGATATTGATTAATGTGCTGTTCACCTGAGATGCGTGAGGGAAAGACATGGTCAGAGTGACCAAAGTAAAAGACAAAGATTGGTCTTATTGTAGTAAAGGAGCGATGTGGATTCTGAAAGGGCACTAAGGATGAGTGTAGCTACTTGGAAGTTACTGATCAAACCACCTACATTTTCATCCAAATGACTGAGGTATATTACAAGCATCCGAGTTCCCAGCACTGACCCTTGTGGACCTTTCGGGAGACAAAAGAGCTAACTTCCAAAATTTCCCTTTGTCTTCTATGATCAAGCTGATTTTGTATCACATACCATGTGATCTACACGTCAACAAGAAGTCGTCACCTGGGAATAAAAATTAAGCACATTGAGCGTTGTTTCAGACATTCTGTACTTGTACTGTGTGCAGTCAGCTGCGACTTGTGGTCTTACATAACAAGCAGGATAAATCCACTAGGCCAATTATTCACTGAATTACATACTGTCAATCAGCAATAATTTGATTGAAAGGATCATCAACAGTGCTGTCAACCAGCACTTAAAAAGGAATTAATTGCACACTGATGCCTCTTCTGAGCTCCACAAGGGCCACTTAGATCCCAATTAAACACCTAGAATACTGAACAACGTTTGCATATCTAGTTACATCGGTGCAGAGAGAGACCGTGTGATCAAGTCCTCCTGAAAGGTGGAATGGGTGCAGCTCAAATAAAACTCAAGAAGCTCGACGCAGTGCAGGGCAAATCATTCCACTTAATTGGCACCACATCCACAAACATCCACCGACTCCACTATCGATACTCAGTAGCAGCAGCGTGTGTTATTTTCAACGTATGCTGCAGAAATTCACCAAGCCTCAGGCAAGGCCTTCCAAACCAACCACCACTTCCATCCACAAAACTGAGGATAACAGATAAACGTGAAAGCTGCAAGTTCTCATCCATGACAGTCATCATGCTGACTTGGAAATATGTTGCTTTCCTTCGCATATGCTGTGTCAAATTCTGGAAATCCCTCCTTATTGGCATTGTATTCCTACATACAGCATATGGAGGACAGAGATTCAAAAGGCAACTCACCACGACCTTCTCAAGGGCAAAAAGTAATGGGCAGACTGAACTGAACAAAACAGCGATGCCGATACCCCATCATTTATTCTTTTTTGAACCGTCATTTGAATTCGGCTGCGGGGCAATGTGACCTGTATTTCATTACAGACTTGTATACATCAGAAACCCTGATCTCCCCGACCTCCCACACCCCCATTCTGTTCCACATGTTCTGACGTGCAAGTAAAACATAGTTCAAACTCCAAACTGGTCTAAATTTATCGCTGGTCTTCTTCTGCATTGCTGTATCCATTTATATGAAGCTGTTGCCAGAATGACATGATCTTAGATATCGATTTTCGTGGGCCAATGGTTTCAAAGGTTCAATTTTCGTGTTTACGTTCATGAGACCATCGATTACTGGAACGTGTGCTTTGAGGAGAGACAGTGACTGACTTTAAAAGAAACTGAGACAGTAATCTGCAGGGCCTGGACATTGATTGGGAAGCACGATGTGGCAGTTTGTGGAATTTCAAACCAATTTCTTTTTTAAAATGAACTGTTTTGTGGCCTGAAATCAACTGTCTTTACAATCCATGTCGTCTAGTCACGTTATTGAGGCAAGGAAATATGGCATCCTGAATAAGTCTTGTCCTTTTCTGAAACTTGAGCCAATATAATGTCTAGTAGTTGAATCTTAACTGATTTCTGAATTCAATCAGTAAGACGCTGAATTCAAAGTCAGTTCAGAGCGTATACAATTTCTGGCTAAACTGGCGAATTTCAATTCACACTGAAAAAAAAATATATGAACATAACAATGTTTTTGTCTGCAGAATTGTTTTCTGGGGACAGTTTACAAGGAAATGGCGTCCACAGGAAAGTTGACTGAGCATGGAAAATTGACAGTTTTTGTTTTATTCACGAAAGCAAACATAAATTAAAAGCAGGTTTAGGTAATTCGGCCCAACAATACAGCTCCATTTTGAGTATGTTAGAGGGATGGGTTGATACTTGAAAGGTGTTTCATTTCTGATTTCTTAACTTGGCTCGCCTCAGTGTTAAAGGATTAGACAAGGCAAAATTCTCAGAGTACCCAGGAGATAATTTTGTGCCAGTAAGTGTAACGTTCTAAAAGACAGAATGCAGTTCTAATTCAAATACAATTGAATGAAAGATCTTGAGTGCTTATGGGTTAGCATTTCAATGTTAGCGACCATAACGCTGTAAGGTTCATACTAATTACGGCAAAGGATAGGAATCTTTCTGAATTTAGGGATCTAAAATCATATCAGAATAATTTCAGTACTATTATCCAGGATCTGGCAATTGTGTACTTGGAACAGCTAATTACGTGTACTCAAACAAGGAAAATTAATGGCGAGTGTGTTTCTCTGATAGTGAAGGACAACAGCATAAGTTTCAGGGGAACTCTGAATTTCAAGGAACCTCGAGAGTTTGAGAAGGAAAAAGGCAGCGAAATATGTCAGACACAAGGCATGAAGGAAAGGAAAGTCTTTTCGAAGTATAAAGGATGAGTTTTTGTGGGCCTGTGTCTGTGTGAGTGGAGTTTGGTCAGTTTATGTGTGATCTGAAAAAAAGACACAAAGACTGCTTGTGCTATATGTGTGGCTGATAGAAGGAAACCACCCCACTCACCAGCTCCAGGCATTTTAGGAGTGTGTTACGAGGGACATGGAAGAGTGTGGTCTACTGGAGACCGAAGGATCAAACTGTGCCTCGAAATAGAGGTGTGAGCTGATTAATTACCGTCTGTATTTGTAGAAGGGCAAATAATTGTAGCTGGTGATTTCTCTTAAAATGGCGAAGCTGCAGAATATCTTATGATCAATAAAGAAGAAGGATTTGTCACTGTGGCAGCGCAAATTTGCATAAATCACAGGGCCGAAAGACGTATATCCCAAATCTGATATTTAATGCAATACCGGAGCTTATTGGGGTTCTGGTGAATATATCGTTTGTACTTCCCTGGAACGAGATGAAGTACCAGATGACCGAAGGACAACGTTGTTCCTTGATAAAGGCAGCTGGGACAGACGAAGTCATGTGAGCCAAGTCAGTTTGATCGCAGATGCAGTGAAATTATTGGAGAAAAAGTTACGAGGAACAGGATGAATCAGCACTTGGAAGTGCAAGGACTGACTAGGGATCGTCAGCAGTGGTTTGCTAGAGAGAGAGACAGAGAGAGAGATCCTGTGTGATTAATTTAATAGAGTCTTTTTGGAAATGGTGTTAAACATATTTATGAGAGAGGCGCTGTTAATGTGGTTTACGTGGACTTCAGTAAGGCATTTGTCAAGGTCCACGTTGAAGGCTGTTAAAAAAAAACAGCCATGAGATCCATGGTAATTTGGAAATCTAAGTTCAAAATTGGCCTGCAAATGCGAGACCAAGACTAATAATGAACGTTGATTTAATAGTTTGAAGCTTTTGACGAGAGGACTGACGTAGGCATCGGCACTTGAATCCTTATTGTGTGAATGTTTCGACCACGTGGATACGATTGTAGAAAGTATGATTATCACTTTTTCAGATTATGTGAAGACCAGTGATGTTCTTGATTGTGAAGAGAATGGGCTCAGTCGATATTCTGCTGGTGACCAGCTGGAAGATCAGGCAGTGCAATTGCAGATGGAATTTAACCCTGACAAGTGAATAGTTATGTATTTTTGGTGGCCTAAAAAGGGAAGAATACATATAACAAATGGTAGGACTCTGGGGATTACCGAGGAAAAAGGGACTTTCGTGTACAGTACATAGATCCCTAAAGAAGTCAGCACAGGAAGGCAAATTGGTGAAGAAGACACACAGGATGTTTACCTTGATTAGAGGGGGTTGGAGAAGGTAGCAAAATGTAAGACTTGTTGCTAATTTATAAAACATTTTTTTGGAAACATACAGCCCACAGTTCCAGTAGCCACAGTATTAGAGATACTTGATTGCATTGGGTAGGGTGCAAGGGAGATAAACTACCATTTTGTCTGAAAGTAAAAGTCTCAGACGTGACCTAAGAATGGATGGGAAGGGTTCGCTTTCCTTAACCAAGGAGGCTGAGAGGCGACCTGATTAAGTGGGACAGAATTGCAAGCGGCATCGACAGGGTGTATCGTGTGAATGTTTTCACCATGGGCAACTTGCCTGCACATATTTAACATGAGGAACAAGTGGTTTAAAAGAGTTCTAAGGACATTTGGTATTGACCCAGAGATTTCTGGATATATATTGTGCCCTGCTGATGGAAGCAGTCACTCAAACAAAATTTCAGAAACATCTGGTATGGAAGTAAAATGCCCGGGAAAAGTACACAATGGATATCGTTTGGTGTTTGTTCGGAAAAAAAACAGCAATGATGGAAAGAACGGTCTGTTCCGATTGAGAATGCATGAAACTATGACGCATATGTCCTCAAGTGTTTTTAAATACTTGTTGGTATTAGTCTGTTTCGCAAACCAAAACTCCAGTGAACTGTGTCAACTCTCTCTCTCTCTCTCTTTATCTGTCTGTCGGACTTTCTTTCTATCTTTCAATCTATCTATCCCTCACTCTCTGTATCTTTGTCTCCCTCTCTCTGTGCATTTATATCTCTCTGTCTCTGCGATAATAGAGCAGCCTGATGTTCGTCTGGAACTTTACATTTTGCCTTTCACTTCCACGGCCATTCTGTATACGCTTTCATGGCAGGAAATCTATTCATTTCTTGTTAAATGTTTTCAATGACAGTCACAGGTGAACGAGAGTTCCACTGATTCACTCTCCTCTGAGTTAAGTACACTCTCGTTTCCCCTGGCCAAAATAACCTCACTCGTGATAATCCCCTTTTTTTGTGGATATCCTAAGCCAGGTGTGAGATGAAATCTGCGCTTATCTGTTCATGTTTATCAAAATCAAATACATTTCTATAGGATCCTCTCTGATTCTTCCAAAAACGGTGCTTAACCCGTGTCTTCTGTCACGTCCTTTAAAAGTACTGTAATAAAATACTTTCCTCTTGCACTCAAGCTGTTGTCTAATGAAAGCCAACTCACCCCGTGCCTTTTTATATCATACCTGCTGTCTTGGTTTTGGTTTCAATTACTGGTGGACAAGGTCGGCTGCATCACTTTGTTACTTGCTACTTCCTAATCTTTAAATATTTAAATAACACAAAGATGTTCTATACTCTTTTCTTTTCCCTCCAATGTCGATAAGGTCACACTAATCATAATTAAACTGCATCTTTCTGATATTTGCTCATCGACTCAATCTTTCTAGAAGGCCTTGAAGCCTCTTTGCGTGGATCTCATTATCAAACCTGGCAATCCAACACTTTTTTTCTTTTGTCCAAAATCTTCGATCTACATTATGCATAGCAGCAGGCCAACAGCTGGTTTCCCTTGCACCCAAATAATCACCGCTTTCAACTGAAAAGACATGATTTTATTTTGTCTGTGTACTAATTCTCAGTCCTGGTCATTAAAATCCCTGCATTTGTGCGGGTTTTAATTTTTAACATCATCCTAACATGTGAGATTTTGTGGAAAGCATTCCAACATCTATTAACACGATGTGGAGTAGGTTTTTTTTCCAAATTTAATATAATCATTATCACCTCAAAAACTGTGGAGTACTCCTATGTGACCTCCCTCCAATAAATCCATGCTGTCATTTTCTGATCACTGTTCAAACTTTTTTAGTTGCCTGTTATCACTTTACTTGCAGTAGACACGAACTTTTGCCGGATACCGTGTTGCGTTCCATGAACTCTCTGTCACAGATAGCTCTATCCTCAACTTTAAAGCAGTTGTGTTACATTTTTCACTCTCAGTCCCCTGGATCTTCGCAGAATCTGTAATCTTTGGACTATGAAACACCAAACCATCCACTGAATCTCTTTCCACATTCTACAGTGTCGATAAATGCAAATTATTAGGCTCGAGGGATTGAACATCTTTAGATTGCATTTATATGGAAGATATATGCAAATCATGGCGGCATGATTTCGACCTCTGATGGTTTTATAGACGAGGACTATCAAGAGGATGCATGGTAATTACTCTATGTGGGAAATCTGAATGTCCGTATATTATATTGTATTGTAATGTCCTTCAGGAACCGGAAACCTGAGGGCAAAAACCAAAGTTCCTTGAAATTGAATGAGGTTTTACAGATGAAGAAAGAAAACAATCATTTCCTCTTGTACGTCATTTGGTATGGAAATTCTATGAAATGGCCATGACTGGTCAAATATAGAAAGGGTTATTGAGGAGAATCAGCTCACCCAGGGGATAGGAGAGATTTTGAAACAATAAAGTAAATATAATGTCAGTTTTTTTGGTGATCTATTTAAAATAAATTGAAAAATGAGTTGGAGATTTCACATTTTCAGAAAGAGAGAAAGCTGAAATTCAAAAGAAAAAGTCAAAAGTTCTGGCAGCATCTGTGGAGAGAGAAAGAGAGTTGATGTTTTGATTCCAATATGAATGTTTGGGATAATGATAGTTTTTAAACTGTGTACAGAACGGCAATGAGAAGCCAGTTTAACACATTGCGAGTTTGAAAAGAACAAAAGACAAAGCGACTGCTCGTTATGATATAAGAGAGAAGTAAGATGCTGAATGCCTACTACTAATTGGTATGATGAGGTGAAAATGTGTCTTCTCTTCTGAGATGGATGTCGATAGGACACAAATACAAAAAGTAAGAAGGGGTGAATTGTAATTCAAAGGAAGGATAGAGAATTGTTTCGAAGACTTTGGAATCCATTTTGAATACTCAAGAGTGCAAAATGCAGAGTGGAAATTGAGAAGTCTTTTTTTCCTCACAGCTGTTTTGTGAAATACTGAATTGCACGGTGTTTTTGAGCAATCTAACACCAAAAACCTCCTGCGGTTGTCTGATTCTATGATATGGATTCCGGAGTAAGAACTTGCTCCATATCAGCATCAGAAACGTCATTGATCTCTGAAGATGAGCTGGTGCTTGGAAACAAGTTTCATTGTATCCATTAATGGTCATATCATTTCTCATTGGGGTCGAAGACTAGAGTTTAATTCACAGTGTGCTCACATCAAAATCTATTGGCTGACGGAGAGAAACACGGGTCTCTGTACAATCTGTGACCAAGTAACTAATTCTTACACAAATCGAGGAGTCATTTGATGCGTCCACTGTTGATCAGTATCTGTGAAAGAGCATACAGCTAATGTTAAGTCAGATTTCAACCTTTTCCAGCAGTTGGGACGATGTTTGTAACGCTCATGAACTTGCTTCTTCTGCAGCTATTGAACTGTGAGTTATAGTCTATTGAATACATTCCCTTAACTATTTACCGGCCAAGTATTACTTAGATATAAATGAGAATGCTATAGTGATCAGACCGTGCGAGAGAAAATATTGACATGAGTGGAATGAAATTTACGTTGCCTTAATTTTTCTCTGAATATTTATGCAACAGTCTGTGGGACTTCAGAGCTCCCACCCTTCAGTTCCTCAATCCTTGCACTTTGTTCTTGGCTTATGTACAGCTCACAGAGTTGAAACTGTTCTCTGACAATTTGGGTCTGTTAGAAACTAAGACTGTCTCTGGTTGAACAGCGTGTATGTCGTGGGGCAACCTGCTGAAAAATATCCACCTATAGTATTTGCCAAATTTGGAAGAACTTCAAACAGAAGCTTACTTTTATTGTTGAATGTTTAGAAATTTCATGTGCCACTAATTTCGGTTCGTATTTCTCCTGTTAAAATTGCAAAAACTCTGTCTGGATAATGATGTATTTACAATGCGCCGTTCATGTCTTCGGGGAAACAAAGGACTGGTGTACCAATTTGATAGATTCTCTTGTTGAAGCAGTTCTTCACGTTTGGAAACGTGACAGACATTTTTCTTTTCTGAGTAAAAGTGTAAGAATCGTAGCCGTGACAAGTGCACAGTTAAGTGCTTAACTTGGAAAATACGAAGGGACACTGCACTCCAAAAGTTAATTTTGCTTTCTATCCACAGGTGCTGCCAGACCGGCTGAGTTTTTTCCAAGAATTCCAAGAATTTTCTTTCTGATTTCCAGCATCTGCAGTACTTTGTTCTTTCCTTAGCATTTTTCTTTTTTTCTGAATTTCTTCGTTAGATGGTCACTGCCCAGAGCAGTATCAGTAACGTCTTCTGTCTGTGCTTGAACGGTTGTTGCTGAAGGTACAATCCAAAAATCCAGTTAGCGGCTTTTCAAAGGGATTTTATTTCTTTTGTTTAAGGATATACATTTTTGATAACATTATGAGACATAGCATACACAGTAACTGAAACAGTTCTGTTCTCTGGAGTAGCGCATGTAGCAACAAAGAAGCATTGGAGTTTGACTCATGCGAAAAAGACAATGTATTCTTTTACTTGTACAAATTTTGACATATATTAGAGTCATCAGGAGGGTTCAATTTAATTTTAGCAGAGAAAAGTAAGACAGTGGTAAATCTCCATTGAGACATGATGGTAGCCCGTCTAAGCTTTACTGTGCCCCTCAGCACCGAGACATTGACTTTGGACTATACCAGTCTGCAACGCGAGTTCGAAGTCAACTTCTTGCTTTGGAAGACCAACATTTTTGGGGATAGAAAAAAGAACATCTTTGACCGAGTTGTTGGTCCTCCAGATGTAGATGATGTTTTTGTCCCTCTGTGCTCTGGAGAACAGACTGGACAGCACAGAATCCTGTTTCACGTTGCTGCTTGAAACCAATCCACGAATTACAAACGACGTCTTTCTGTACACTTTCTTTACAATACCATATTCCAGAAGGACATGTGTGACAGTGTCCACTACTACCAAATCATGAACCCACTTCACACACCTCAGATATGTCTGCAAACTATCATCAGTACTGAGCTTTTCATTCAGCTCAAGCGCTGTAAATCGATTAGAAAACTATTGAGATTTTGATTCAGAGACAAGACTGTTGCAAATTGAGACACGGCTAACAATAATATCATTTTGCTGGCAATGTTATCGCTTTGACAATTTAATTGCATTTTAATGATGATTCTATTTTCTGTTGAAAATTGTGCTATACTTAGATTTTGAAGTGACTCGAACGGATATATCAAGGCAGTTTACTCACTTTGCTTAGTTTTCATTACTGTAATTTGCCAGAGTTATCACTTAAGGCAAGCAAACAAGAAAGCAACTGTCAATCTTGTTCATAAAATCGAAACAGCTGGAAGGATTTTCTCTTACATTCAGGAGTGCGCGATTCTGGGGCAGCAGTGAATTTGCTCTCTTTCAAACACAAGTCAATACTGTATCTAGAATCGTTTGAACTTCAAGTCACATGCAGACATTTTTTTCAGATTTTGTACTTATAGCATTGTTTACTCCACCAAGGTGGGAGATAATTCACAGAAATTTCAATTTAAGTCGCTTGTTCTGTATTTGTATCATCATGTTAATGCAAAACTAATATTTAGCTATAATTTTGGTTAACACCATAATTTTGATCAAACACACCCTTCCAAAATATATATCACTGAGATATCTAGTTTGATTCTTTTGATTAATTTATTCATAATGATAACTCGCTAGTGGCGACAATGAATATTGGGACATTAATCCGCCGACTATATTTCAATTTTTGTTCAAAAATATGGGAATGTCTGGCCACTGGTTTGGCCAGTGTTCCTAAAAATCCAAGTCTAGTGGTCGTGATCTGTATTCATGAACCACGGCATTCTGCTCAGGCTACAGAAGTATAGAATATTGCTCAAGTACCAGTCAAGGAACAATGTTTCATTCCAATTAGGATGGGAGCCTTTAGGTGCTGTTTCCATTTTCTGTGCATCTTTAATCATTGCTGAGAGTGCAGTTTTGTTTGGTAGTGTGAAAGAGTTGAGCTGAGTTGTTGCAGTTCGCTCTGATGGTGCTACTTCTGGCTGGTGAACTTTGGTAGTGAATGCTTTAAGTTATTAAGGTAACGTAAGCAGTGCAAATGAAGCCGATTACTTTGTGCCATGTGCCGTCGAGCTTCTGAAAGCATGTTTCAGTTCAATGCAGTAATGTAAGTTGCAAATATGTTTTCATAGAACTGGATAGTGCACTGCTGACAGTAACCAATCTTTGGGAGTCTCAAGTTGTATTATGCCGAAAATCGGCCACATATTCTCCACTTCTAGCAAAAGAATGATATCCCAGTTCGAATTTTGGTAAATGCAATGTTGTAGTTCATTAATCGTGTTCATGTTAGTGTAGATATTTGTTTTGCTTGAAATTTGCTTTCTCCATCTCTTTCAAACTTCACTCCTATTTACGAAACGTCAATAATTATTCATTGTGATATGAAATCTTCGTTCTCATTCTGTTTCTCACTATTAAACTCCTACCTGTAATTGATTTAATTAATCCCTGTCAACAGCAGTTAAATTACTCCTGCTCAAGGGAATGTTCCATGAGTAGATCCTTTTTGCATTTATACGCGGTAGTTCCGTGAGTATTAAATAATTAAGTCTTGAATCAGAATTCTGCACATCATTTTCACGAAGGATATCTTAGGGATTAAGTCAGCACTTCAGTAATGAGATGTCTGGGATAGAGTTTCTCGTGTGTTCAGATATTACTAACTTGCAGCGTTTGGAAAACCAATTTACACCGCGTCTGCCGCCACAGTGATACTTACACTGATTGCATTTTATTTCCAGAAGACTGAATTTATATCATTTCATGTGAATTTTATTTGTAAAAGCACACGCAGGAACTTTGTGTGCTGTGTTCGAAGACTACATTTCACATTCGAGAAATTTGAATACTTTTTTTATTTTAAGAACCGTTTGTTTTATGAAGAAAGGGATTTGATTCCAATACTTTCGAGTAGATTTTGTCGGGTAGTGCTATGAAGAAACACACACAGAGAATGTGGAAGAAAAGCAGAAGTTCGGTGAGCATCAATGAAGAAGAAAAACAGAGTTAACATTTCGAGTCCAGTATGGCTATTCTTCAGAACTGGAGAACGAAAACAAAGTTATCATACCGCACTTGTAACATTAACACTGTTTCTGTGTCCATATATGCTGCTGTGCCGAGTGGGTTTCTCCAGCGTTCTCTGTGTTTGTTACAGATTTACAACTTCCGCCTTATTTTGCCTTTTACTTGGTGTCTCATTTCTTTTGCTCTATTTTTGTGAAACGTTTGGTATTGATGGACTAGACAATATTTACGACGAGACAAAGAAATCATGAAATCAGATAAACGTCAAAACATGGAAGCTAGAATACGGAGGAGGCCATATTTCAAAATCATGGACGATTGTCCAGCTCAAAAGTCTAATCCTGCTTTGTCCCTATCACCTTTGATCCTTTTTGCCCCAAATGCTATATCTAGTCGCCTCTTGAAGACATTCAATATTTTGGCATTAACTACTGCCTTCAGTAATGAATTCCACAGGCTCACCACTCTTTGGTTGAAGAAAAGTTAACTGATCTCTGTTCCAAATCATCCACCCCGAATTCCCATACTGTGACCCATGGTTCTGGACACACCCTCCACCAGCTATATCTTCCAGCTTCTACCCTGTTCACACCTGTTGGAGTTTTATAAGCGTGCGCGAGATTCCCCTACATTCGTCTGGACGTTTTCGAAAACATTCCCAAACTCGTCAGTCTCTGCTCATGTGTCAGACCCGCCATCCCCAGAATCAGCCTTGTTAAAATTTGTTGCACTCTGTCGAGATTAAAAGCATACTTCCTTAGAAAAGAGACCAAAACGACAAACAATATTCCAAGAGTGGTCTCACCAAGGCCCTGTGAAACTGGGACGTGTTTTAATTTGAAACCTTTCAGGTTCAATTGGAAGGAGAACTGACTGGGAACCGACATAGATGCAGAGGTTGGTCAGAACAATATTTAGTTTGCGATCCTTTCAGAACAACAGTGTTTAGCTCGAATTCTGAAAATGATTAAATATCTGACAGAGTTTAATCTTTCATATGAACGGCTATTCCAGAAATAGCCCTCTCATTTCACAGCAGGAATTGAGAAAAAGACACGAAGAGAAGCCAACGGATTTGATAGAGAAGCAAAAGAACATAGAATTTGGATTCCTTGTGCACTATTTTGTTTAGGCGTCGGCTATGCAATTTTTTAAGTTATAAAAGGTTTAAACAGATTGGTGTGTCTTATCGAACAAAAACGCTCTCGCATCCGATAACATATAATGTGATGACTCATAGCTCCATTCCTTACGTTCGAGAAATGTTATGTTAGTCAGTAAGATGATTGTATCAAACGTGAATTTTCAAGATGCATGGGCCACTTCAATATTCACCTCGTACCGAAGCCATGAATAACTGGCTTCATAATCCACCGTTGTTATTTTAAACACTTTTTTTAATCTCCTGAGAGGGACCTGATGGGAGAAGCATTACTAGAAGCAATGTTCATCTGTTTTTTTTTTCTTTCGCTGCGACATTCAGAATATACTTTCACGAGTCAGTTAATGATTAAATAACGTGAAGTTATTGTTTATTTCAGTGTTGTTGATCAAGTAAAAATATTAATCTACTTCAGTCATTTGATAGGACCTCATTGCTGTGACCGCTGGGAATTATAATGTTCCCTGAAGGAATGGTAACAATGTCGATTTACTCAGCAGTGCAGCACCAAGCAGAACAGTCAGCAGTTTTGAGTGACATTCTCACTGACAACCAATGGGTCCCAAAAACGCTCACCAAAATTCCGAAAGCATTCAGTTGTCAGTATGCCCGTTGGTGTGAAAACAATTTTTAAAATTTCGACCAAAGAATGGTAACATCTGTTCTCTTCAGAAATTGCACTTCCGGGATTATAAGCTTCACATGTAATGATGATTTCACATTTCCAGTTTCCACTTTTTTCGCAAAGTCATGAAAATTCTCCCCAGACTCTGTTTCATCTGATTAATTTAACACAACCTGTTATATTGATAGCTAATGGTTTATTTCTCGTTCCTCTATTTTTCAGGCAGACTTGTCTACACTCAAGCCGATAGTACAGGTAAGTGCACTTTATTTTCATATGGAGTGGAATCTCTATTTGCTGATGTATCTGTTCAAACACGAAGCTCTGCTGATAATGTCCATAACTTAATGTGGATGTAGTGACCAGCCGACTATGCATAATAGAAGGGGGATGTATTACTTTTGAAGGTCTACAATTCCAGGATCCCTGAAGAGTGTCAGGATTCATCACCCACTCACTTTGCTGTCCTCAGATTGAGAGACAATGAACGGGGAGAGTGTGAAGAAATAGTTCGACATACAAAGCTACTGTGGGAAAAGTAGTGAAATTATTTCACTCACTAGTGAGCAGTGACATCGTGCTCACTTCATCGTACGTCCCTCAATATTTCTGCCTGTTATAGGCGGACGTACAGTTTCATTTCCTGTTGTCGCAGGGCGGGACCTCTGTGCTTTCTCGCCACTCAGTGCTGAGCAACAAGAACGGCAGCCCATGACTGGCATCGCCCCTCTTGGCTTTCCTGAAGTTAAAATATTTTCTGAGCACTTGCTTGGATGGGCGCAGCTCGAACAATATTCAAGAACTTCGAACACCATTCAGGACAAAACAGCCCACCCAGCTGGAACTACATTCAGAGACATCCATTTCCTGCCACCACAACGCTCAGTAGCAGTAACGTGTATTGTTCACAAGACACATACATAGATTGGCCACATGGACTGAGACACAATCAGAATGCGCCAACTCCACACTCGCATTCGCTGAATTTGGAATCGAACCCGCTTCAGGGGCGTGTGAGGGAGTAGTGCTAACCACCGAGCCACCGTGCAATTCCGTCACTGTCGCTTGTTCACAATCCTGAAATCCATGTACCGGCAGAACACGGTGGGCAGCTGTTCAAGAAGGCAGCTCACCGCCACCTTCACAAATGCGCAACTCGGGAGACAGTGAGAGATGCTGATCACAGCCTGCGACACTCACACTGCATGAATGAATAATTATAAACACAAACTTAGTACGTTGGCGCATTTAATATGCTTTTTTCTGAGGAAACATTTCTCTGAGCCTCGCTCTCTGTCAGCGAGCACCACTGATTCCGCCCTGAAAACGTCCTTTCACCATATGCGATATATTTTGAAGGTTATATTTTGAAGGAGTGCATTTGTACTATCTCTTCACGCACATTATATGGTGAAAGACGGATATGTGCTGTAACGGGAGCGTTCATTATTGTACATTGGTAACCTTGCTTACTATTTCTGTGTGTTTCAGAGACAGTGAGACTGAGACTTGAGAATGGGGGCAGTCCTTGTGCTGGCCGAGTAGAGATTCACTACAAGGGGCTCTGGGGGACTGTATATCATGGTAAATGGGATGTGAATGATGCTACCGTTGTGTGTCGGGAGCTGGAGTGTGGGAATGCGGTCTCTGCCCTGGGCAATGCACACTTTGGACAAGGATCCGGTCCCATTCTGACTTGGGGTGTTGAGTGCAACGGGGACGAGCGTGCTCTGCGGGAGTGTCAGTCAGCGCGATGGGATCACTACAAACTTTCACACGCCAATGATGCTGGTGTCATCTGTTCAGGTAAAAATCGACTACTGTTCCTGTGTAATTGTGTCACTACCCGGTTCAGTCTGAAACCAGAAAGGGATATGATAACGGAACGAAAACTGTTCAATAATAATGAACATGATAATAAGAGAATCGTTGATTTATTCGGTATCATTACGTGACCTGTTGAACGTGTGAAGGTAATGGAAATGGTGAGTAACCCTTACATGTTACACACCAAGGAGGGGTGGGGGGACAAGTGTTCATTCTGATTTCACTTGAAATCACATTGGGAGAGCTACACCGCTGGCACGTTCGCATATTCAAGCCAATACGTAGCGACACTTAACACTGTGTTGGCTGGCAGGAACACGTTGTGTCGTTTATCTGCCGTCTGAACACCGCCTACTGTCGGATCAGTTCAGGATTCTGTGGGGTGAAAGTAGATAATGTCGACAGGATACCAAGTACGCACTGATTGATGGAATGTTTTGCTCACGAATATGCCAGATCTGTCATTAATTAGATGAATGTTCATCAGTGAACAAAGTGAGTTATTCATTTTGTAATTTGACATGGTTCACTGCCTTTTGTTTCCAGAGCACATCATTCCGAGGTTGGTACCTGGAAATTCCCAATGCTTCGGTCGACTGGAGGTCCAGTTCGGTGACACCTGGAAAACAGTGTGTGGCCTTGACTGGGATTTGAAAAACGCCAATGTGGTCTGTGCACATCTTCATTGTGGAGTGGCCGTGTCTGTTTCAAGCTCTGCTCATTCTGGAGGCAATGTGCTCCTCACTAATGAGGTCTTTGAATGTGCGGGCAATGAGACTCAGCTGTGGAAGTGTCCTCGGTCTTCAGACACTCATCAGGATTGCAGTGGACACAACAATGTCAGCCTGATATGTTCCGGTGAGTACATACGTAATGGAAAAGAAAAACAGATTTTGTTTTAATGTTTGAGAAAGTGATGGCGCTGGGATTCCTGACATTGCTTTTAAACTGACTAATTTTAACTAATTCTTGGAGATTCCAATGTTGTCCTGCACTAAATGTAATATGGTATAATGTACTCGCAATTACTGGAAATTAAAATGTTTCACATTGTTTACTCTTGTATTGGAAAAGAGATTTCTTCGAGTTGTAAACTCTGTGCAATCAACATATTTTATTTACTAGATTGTCTAAAAGTCGATAATTGACAGTAATATTTAACACAGATATTCATTCTGATTTCACTTGAAATCAGATTCGCAGAGCTGCCCCGCTAGAACTATCACATGTACAACTCAATAAATAACCAGATTTGATTTTGTGTTCGCTTTCAGAACGACTTTGTGTCGTTTAGCTGCACTCTAAAAATCTCCTTCTGTCATTGAAGTGAATATCAGACACGTAAATTTATGAAAAGCAAATAGATGCCTTTCCCATCCTCGCCTCCACAATATTTCTGAACAACGTTGGCAAACTGTTTGAAATAATTGTCCATCACTCTTCCCAACAACTTCTTCAGCAATAGGTTCCAGCTCACAATAACGCATCATCTGACATGTATCATCATGGTCATTTTTCGTACCGTCGTTTTCTGCACATTCCATGACATCCAAAGGCGATCCATTTGATTCCCTGACCATTCACGTTGGTTTCAGGTTGTCTTGCCTTAAAATCACTGTGAATTTCACATTAGTGTCTGTATTATCAATTGTTTGATTCGCATTCTTTCCAATGAATACTACGACTCTTGCCGCAAATCTTAACATTTGTGACCAATACAATTCTGGCGACCAACAAACAGGAGTAGGTTTTTGTTTTGTTTTCTTAACCGACTTGTAAAAGAAGGGCCTATTCTCTTGTACTTCTATCTGCTCCCGCTCTACTACTTCAAGATGAACGACAGCCTGTCCACTACACTTGTTGAAAATAGTAAGTGGTTCATATATCTATTTGAACACCGCTTAACAGTGCCTCCAGCAGGACCATGGATGTTTTCTGTGAATTGCATGTGCATTCAGGGGATGACGGCGTCGCTGGCTAGACCAGCATTTACTGCCCATCCCGAATTTGCCAAAGGGTCGTTAAGAGTCATCCACATTCTTGGGGGTCTGGAGTCACATGTGGGCCATACCAGACGAGATAGGGATGGCATTTTCCTTTCCTAAAGGACTCTAGTGGACGAGATGGCTTTTTGCTTTGCATTTTGAGCCTATTCACGGTTTACCATTAGACAATTGCGGTTGTTTTCTTTTAATGTTGAATTCAAAGTCCAACATTTGCAGGATTCGAACCATTGTGCCCAGAATGATAAATGGGTATCTGGATTAACAGTCCATTCATAATACCGCTAGGCCATGAGCTCCCCTTTCACGCTGCCATTATATCAGCTTAAAAATAACTTGAAACCAATCATCACAACATTTCTGCTTCTGAACAACTTAACTCTATTTTCATATTTAAGTTTAAGTTGCATCTCTGATTACTCTGCCAAGTTTTCTGACAACTTTACGCATCTCATCTCATGAAGTGCTCGCCCGTCTGATTACGTTTTCTCATTCAAAATGTAAATAGTGAAAAAGTGAAAGCCTCTAAATGCATGTTGCACGTCATTTTCCAGGCTGCCATTTCTTTGCATTTAGTTCTATGTTCCACTTATCTATCCATCCTGCTGTCCTTTGCATACGCGATTAATGTTGATAGCTGCCTAAATTAATGGTTTAAACACACACATGTCTGATATCATGAGCTAATTTTGAAACGTTACCCTGCATCTCAATGTAGACATGGGAAATTCCATGCCTCACTCAACAAAAGTCAAGAACCTACAGCTTATAATCACCTTTCTTAATATGGCAGATAAAATTTAATCCTTTCTCTTTTCCGATTTTCAGACGATTTTGCACAATTGAATTACTTAACCTTTTCCCAATACATGTAAGTGATCAATATTTTTAAAAAATACACACGGAGCAGAAGGGGGCATAAAATTACGACGACATATCTCGTATTTTGAGACAGGATGACGGTGGCTCGACTGGTCAATAAATATTGACAGTTGGGCAATTGCATTCTATATGCAGCATTCAATGTACTTTTTTGGATTTAGTCACCCAGATGTAATACAACATTACAGGTCAATCAATAACCTCAAGCGCATGAACACATTTTTGTATATGTTTAGCTTCTTCATAAAGTAAATGCTGACAACTTTTGCATTTCTTGTCGGACTGTGCTGCAGGATTCCAGACGGGAATCCGTTAGCTTAGTTGGCTGAACATTTGGGTTGGAATGCAAAGAGCTGACACAACGGCTTTCGTTGATTTCCGCCACATTCTGAGTTTGCCAGGAACATTCTCATCCCGTTAGTTGGCCTCTCGCCTGACGAGTGAGGCCCATCGGGATAAATCACAATCACTCGTCTCTCACCAACGAGAGAGCAGCCATTTGACCATCTCGATATTGTTAACTTTGCATTCATTGCATCACTCCCTAAGTCAGTCTACCTTGGCCAGCATTCGAGATCAAAAGCAACACAGATGCTACCTAACCATAGAACGCTGCAAATGCACTCCTGCATCCTCATTACTTACATTCTCCAGGACTCTACGTAAAACATAATAATCTTTATTTTAGGAGGATCCTTTCGGTATCACTTTTGCAAATAGCATCATGAAGTCAAAAAGTCGATTTGAAAATCTCTGCGTTTCTATTTGTTCCAAAATAGAAAACCATGATCTCCGACTGGTTGATGGGGAGAACAAGTGCTCTGGGCGAGTGGAAGTGCTGCATGGAAATCAGTGGGGAACGCTGTGCGGTGATTTCTTTGGGTTACAAGACGCCAGTGTGGTCTGTGAGCAGCTTCAATGCGGGGTTGTAAAGTCAATCGCCAGAGATTTTCGATCTGGGACGGGAGGCGGACTCGTGTGGAAGGAAAACTACAGGTGTCGTGGAAACGAGAGAAGATTGTGGGACTGTCCAGTTTCACACGGAGAAAACTTCATGTGTTCACGTGATCAGGTGGTTAATGTCCTATGCTCTGGTACGTCCTCCATAGCAAATGTTTTGCCGCTGAATAGTGTTCTGCATAGATGTTGTCTGTGTTCAAACTTCTGGATTGTTTATTTAATCTTTAATGGGATATCAACGCTGAGACCATGATTTATTGACCATTTGAATTTACCTTGATATTGATTGGTGAACTGGCTCATTTCAGAGATTGCTTCAGTGCATGGATCCATTAATCTGCAGTCCTATGTAGGAAAGAGATGAGTTTTTAGGAGAACTGATTATTGTTTGAGTGCCAACATTTCTGAGTCGAGATGTCAGTTCCGGTTTGTTAATTGAGTCTCAACTCCACCAGCTGCTATTCCGGAATTGTGATACTCTATCTGCATTACCATGTCGTGATGACTAACTCCACATTACTAGTCAAGAGGCCATGTTTGATTTGCAACAGCGATATTCTGAGATGTGATAGTTGAATTTTCAGAAGATAACTTGCATTAAATCCACATTTTTATTCAATTTTCTGAACTTTTCCGAAATACCATTTCAGATAAAATTACTTTTCTTAATTTCTGCACATTACTCCAGCGCTGATCAAATGTCAAAGCCCTCACTTTCCAAAGGTGCTACTCGACTGACTCGGTAGTTTGAGCATATTCTGTTCGTGCTTCTAAGATCTCTATATTCCTTTACAATAGGAACAATCCACCAATATTTCAACTGTTATTAATCCTATATTGAATCTTCTGGGGTTTGAAGGGTTCACCAATGCCGCCAGAATTTGTGCCAATGCCTGATTTCCAACCAACTAAGTTTTTTTCCCAGTCCATTAATTGTGGCTCACCCAATCTCCTTTGGGCCTGGAGTCCTACGTAAACCAGGGCAGCTATAGCTAGTAGATTTGCGTTCCCTGAAAAGCATTAGGAGCTGGATGAGTTTTATTTTACAATATTTCTTCATAGTTCACTGACAGAAACGAGACCCCAATTCCGGGTTATATACATAAAGGTATGACCCAGAGCATTATATCACGCACCTGGATAACAAGCCTCAAGACATGAAATACAAAACATTCTCTCCTCAACTACCGACGGGAAACATCTAGGTGCTCACATATGTCTGCACAGAAATTGCATGTGTTCGTACTTTTTAAAAAAGATGTTGACATATAAATGGGATGATATTTTAAAAACAAAACTTCTTTCGTGTCAACAGTAATGCTAGTGGCCGACAGATCGATGAACCATCCCATTATGTCGCAAAATGTTTGGATAGCACAAATTTGCTACTGTACTCGAAAAGACTTTCTCAGCCCTCACCACCTTCTTCTCTGTTATGTTATTTATTATTTTGTTTCGGTGGCTGGTGTGTAATTTGCTAAATGCAAAGTGTTTTGCTGCCAGAAATGGACGCAAGAGCAACACAACAGCCGTCGTAACATTCAAAGGCTCTGGTATCGTCTGAAGAGCAAAATCAGACTGAATGGTTCAAGTTTTTATTTTATGGCGAGATTTTTAAACAATTTTATATCCCCGTTGCTCGAGATTAACGGCACCTGTTGTTCCGCATTTCTCTCAACATTTTTTCATAATAAAGGTGAATACCAAGATGAAACTATTTAAAGGCAAACGGAAAAGACATGGTTAATGATTAAAAATCATAATTTTCTGTTACTGTTAATTCTGGAAAGTCGCAATTCAGGTTAATCGTTGTTCTCAAAACTATGATGTTACAGATGAAAATTGGGCGCTGAGACTAGCGAATGGGGGGAGCCGCTGTGACGGTCTTGTTGAAGTTTACTACAATGGAAGCTGGGGCGGATTACAGAACACTCTGTGGGATCGAAGCGATGCTGACGTTGTCTGCAGACAGCTGGGATGCGGTTATGCCTCAGAAACATATAACTCTTCAAGGTACGGGGAGAGTGACAACCGCTCGTGGTTGCTTGGGGTCCAGTGTCATGGACAGGAACCACAGCTCCGGAACTGCAGGACCTTCGGCTCATTTAATTGGTCCGGCACTGCCAGCAGTGGCGCAGGCGTCACCTGTTCAGGTGAGCAGACTCTTCCCAAATAAGCATGCGCGGAAACGTCAAATCAAATATCTATTTGCTGAGCGAACTGAGGATGTACATAATCTTACTCCGAAGTGTCATTCAGAACATTTATTTTTTTCTCTGGGGTGAAATCAGACGTGAACCAGATAACTAAATGTGTGAAACCAAGATATTTTTTGTAAGATACAAACATAACAAATTTATAATCCATCAGAAAAGCTGCCACACATGCATGTGGTCTGTTTTAGTTCTGGCCTCGTGTCAGTGGACACGAAATGTAAACATCATTTCCTTCCAACAGATGCTGCCAGACCTGCAGTGTTTGACCATCAACTTCTAATTTTGTGAGAGGGCTGGTGGTATCGCCATTTCAAAATTTGGCCAGAATGAGTATAACAGATATTCTGCGTCATACTTTTACCGACCGCTCACAGAAACGTTTTAATCTTGTTTTACCTTCATCTATATATTATGCTGGACTGAGTGATGAAAGAATTGTGTAATGGATGCATAATGTTATGTGTTTTTGTCTAACAGAACACTTAGAGTTAAGGCTATCAGATGGTGGAAGCCCTTGTGCCGGTCGAGTGGAGATTTATTACAATGGAACATGGGGCTCTGTTTGTGATGACTCCTGGGATGTGGTGGACGCAGAAGTGGTTTGCAAACAACTGGAATGTGGAAATGCCCTGGACATGACATTTCCTTCCTCCTATGGCACGGGCTCAGGCCCTGTTTGGTTGAAAGATGTGAAGTGTTCTGGAAATGAATCATTTCTTTGGGAATGTCCTTCAGCACAATTGGGTCACCAAGACGACTGTTCTCATAAAGAAGATGTGAGAATTATGTGCTCAGGTGAGGCCATTTTGAATATTCTTATTTTTGTGTAATATTGTCGGCGACGCACTAAAGTGACACTTGTACACTGAATTAGAGAGAATGTGGAGGCTGGAATTGAACTAAACGGATCCTGACGTGTAGACGCCGCTCAGAACATGAAACCGCCATTTCCCCCTGTATTATAAACTGCCTTCCTGTGAATTTATTCCTCTATCAGATACATTCCGAATTTGTTGTAAAGGTATCATTGTTAGTCCGTTTGCGATACTCTATGTAAAGTAAAATTCTCCTGAATATCTAAAAGGGTTTACTGAAAATAAACAATCATTTATGATCTCTAGTTTTGTATCAATCCACGGAAATCGCGGTTCCTCTCCATATGCCTGCAAAACTTTTCACCATTCATAGGTCAAGGATTGTGTGATCTCTTTACACTTTCCGGCAGGTTTCACCACGTTTGACATAGCTCTTTTACAATTAAAGTGGGTTGCCTCTTGCACTGCACTGCAAACCTTACCTTAAACGCAGACATTCCATTTGCCGTCAGTTTCATTGTTTACCATAACGCATGCGCAACTATTTCACAAGCTTGTTGTCATACATTGACAAAGTTTTTTTTTTAAACTCCATGCCCGAGGCATGCACTGCCTTTCTCCTGCTTAATAGTTCTTTAAGTTCTTCCAAACGTTTAATCTGTTATATCATAGTTCATGATCAAAACCAAACACTAAGAAATGTGGATCATGAAAATTTGTAGCAAAGACAGACGTTGCTGGAGACATATCAAACGTCAGGCAGAATCTGTGGAAACAACGCAGAAAGATCGTTTCTTTTAACTTTCTTCAGAATAAGGGTCACTGGACAAGAAACGTTGACTGTGCTTTTTCTCCCCACCGACGCTGCCAGACCTGCTGAGTTTCTCTGGCAAATCATGTTTCTATATCATGTGGCATGCTCCTCCTGAATATCTGTGTTAGACTTCAGAGGACACACATTGCCGTGCACTGAAGGCATGAAGAATCTATTAATCTGGATATCTGTTATTGTGTGAATAGAGCACAGGGAGATGCGGCTGGTGAACGGAAAGCATCGTTGTGAGGGGAGAGTGGAGGTGTTCTACAATGGGACCTGGGGAACAGTGTGCTCAGAAAGCCTGGATTTTCGTGATGCGGAAGTGATTTGTAAACAGTTGCACTGTGGTGTCGTTAAGGATGTTATGTATGACAGTCAATTATTCGGAGGAGGATCAGGACCCATTCTGCTCGATGAGATTGAGTGCCAGTCTCACGAATCAACCCTGTGGCAATGCCGAACAGGTCTATTGGATCAACACGGCTGCGATCACAGGGACGATGCCGGTGTTGTATGTTCAGGTAACACGGCAAAACTTCTGAATGTTTAGGTGTCATTTCAGAAACTGATTTCCAATAGAGTCAGCATGTTTCTCCTCTTAACAGAGCGCGATGTGAGGAAGGAGAAGTCCCCCATTTCAAATTCCTGCCATCAACAATCAGGTATGTCCTCATCAGTAAGATGCCAGCTCTCGGAAAGTTGTTTCTGCAGTCGACTGCATTCAATCATAATCCGTTCTGTGCCACAGATTCGCAAGACAGCGTGCGCCTGAATGGAGGGAACAGCACATGTTCAGGGACAGTGGAGATAATGTGCGATGAACGCTGGGGCGCATTGTGTGGGGACTCCTGGGATACCGTTGATGCCAATGTTGTCTGCAGGCAGCTGAGATGTGGCTTCGCTCTATCGGCTCAAGGAGGGCCCGCTGTCTCCCAGGGTAAAGGTGTGATCTGGCAGAATAGTGTGAAGTGTAAGGGACGTGAAACCTCTCTATCTTACTGTCTCTCCCCAGCTCCAACACAAAGGGAGTGTAATCACAAGGAAATTGCCAGTGTGATCTGTTCTGGTAAGCACGATGCTGACCGGTGCCGATCGGTCATTATTAATGTCGCACATTAGTGACTGCTTTGTCTTCTTCCATTAAATTTCGCCTTCATGAATATTTGTACAATCTCTTTCACAGGATCCGATGTGTTGACGACTTCCCCTTCACCTCCACCTGCGGGTACTTATGATTGATGCTAGAATTAATGTTTGTGTGACTGTTGTGTTCCTGTCGAGTGATAATTGTACTCTTGGCATTCTCACGATTTTGAAGTTGACATCACTGCTTTCTTGTTAATGGTTTCTTTACATTTTTACATGCCAGCACGTATCAATGCTAAATCTATCTGCAATTCTTCCTTCAAGGACAGGACAGTCAATCTATTTCCATGCCTGTTGTTGTCTGCCTAACCTTGGGAGTCCTGTTAATCTGTGATTTGATCGCACTACTGGTGGTAATGCAGAGGAAATCGCGAATGAAGGGTGAGTCTCACATCTACAGACTGAGTTAACGCTACGTCACTTTTATAGTTCCATATGGTCTGGGGGCTGCATAATGTTATTGCACCTTTCCTCCACATGGCCTTAAAGGTGATGTCTGTGTGGCCTTTTCTGGCCATTTGTTTTACTCAAGCTGCTTTATACATTGAATCGACAGATTTTGAAAGGAGACAAAGATAAAATACTTCAACTGTGTATATGGAGTTAAAATAAATAAGAACTTACTTCAAATATTTTTCAAGTTGCTCAATGTCTGTGAAGAGAAGCGGAATTAACATTTCACGTGGGGTTGTATCACATCATTACCAATGAGAAAGAAACTTCAATACTGACCATTTCTCCATTTCTTATCTTTCAGTTAAGCTGTACATGACACTCCAGAACAAGTTTTTGATTGTAGTACTGTGTTTTTAAGTTTCATTGAAACGTTTACAAGGTGCTTTAATCATTTGTTCAGCAGTTAGTTTTCATTTATGGTACTTCAGTTTCTGAATGCTGATGCTAGAACCCAAGATCAATGAGAGGATTAATGTCCCTTTATAGGAAATTTCATTCATCCGGTAACTGGACTCCTGTGACTGACAAGGTGATACCTGTTCACTTTTTTAAACTGATTACAAAGTGTTTGCCTGGTAGCTTTTTTTCCACTTGATGGCCAGAACGAACAACACGAGCTGCAAAATACATCCGTTTATATAGTTTCATAATTTTTCTACTGTTTAGTTTGCATGTAACAAACAAACGCATACACGTGGTTTGCGATTATCAATGTCCATAATATTCTCCTTATTTCACCTGTCTCACGTTCCTGCATCCAAATATTACAACAACAATGCACTTGCCTCGTTACAGTGTCTAAATTCTGATAAAATTACTGTTATCGAAACATTTTCCTTTTTTTCTGGGATCTTTACCTTTGATATTGATTTGTAACCTCCTCATGGTCATCAAGGTGTTTTTTTTTATTGTCTATAAATTATTAACGTTTTTTCTCGTTCATTGCATTAAGAAACTTCAATTTCTAAAATCGGTATGTTCCCTCACATGCACGATTGTGAGCTGAGAATTGTCTTGAATTAACTTGTGCATCAGTAAAATTCAACCAGAACTGGTCTTGCAAATCCCGGTAAACAACATCTTATTCTCCATGGTTAACATAATAATTTTCAGTGATCAGATCATGCTGTGCCATGATTCCAGTTGCTCGGGTGGAATGAGCTGCAAGTGCTTCGAAATTTTGTTTCTTCAGAAATAAACTCAATGTTGCTGCTGAGTGTTCAGCTACAAATGATGACTAGTCTATCGTTCCTCTAACAGATCTTTACACGGTCGGCAAAGGCTCAAATCTTGGTTTGTACCCAGGAATTTATGAAGAAATTGAGAATATTCCTCCTGGCAAGATGATGCATCAGGAACTTGAACCAGGTACATATTTCTTCCTTCATAGTGTGTCGTTATGGCTTCCCTTGAATATCAATGATCACTGATCTAATTTAACATGATTAGTTGTTAAAACACTGTCCTCGTTTGACAGAAGTAATGAAAGTACACAAAACTCCGCGTTGAGTGAGAGGAAGATTTGCCATACGATCCCAATGCCCATGTTTCCTGAAAGATTTTTTTAGACAGCTGTTTGTAAATGCGAACAGAATCACACTTTCCAAGTGGAACCTGGTTTCACTCTGACTCCTTCAGATATCTGAATGACAAATCCATTCCCAAATTACTTTTACAGCAATATAACCATTGTCATGACTGCCTTTCGCACAACATATAACACTGAAAGCGAATTAAGTAATTAATTTGCAAATAGATATGAGCAATCAATGAGGCGTGGCAGTGCAGACAGTAGACCTTCAGTCCATCGTGTCAACAGCGGTTCTAATACCCAATGCCAAAGAATAAGAATCAAAGAGGATGTTTTACTTCTATAATGTTATTTGACAGGTAATGTGGTCAGAGCTCATACACAGATATGTATGTAAAATATTGACATGACTGTAGTCTACCTGAAGGAAGAGTGCAAGAATCCTAATGGCTAGGATTGCTTTCTGAACCTGAAAAGAGGACACCAGACCAACCAGATAGAGCATGGGATTATGGGAACAACTAGAAGTTTTGATTTTGACATAAGCAACATTACTACAAAAAATGGAAGAAACATTTTGTGATCACAATGGAAATGATTGACTCAGTTTTCGAACTGAGAATACAATTGGAAAACAAATTAAAGGAAAACTTTCGCAAATTTTGCCACATAACAATATTCAGAGATGTGTAAATGATATTGAAAATATTCAAGAAATGTGCAATGTGAGACAAATAATAACACTTAAGGGCGAATCAGACACAATGAGAGACGTTCCTTCGAAAATTGAAGGCATTCAATTTACCTCCATGTACTTTGGACTAATAGCAGAGATGAGGAATTAAGTCATTAAAAGTATTGTTGGTAAAAGGGTCTGTTCGATGTGAGAACCAAAGTTTGTTTCCCATCTCCCATGGCAGTGATTTGGCATTTCACTTCATTTTGAACCTTCACAAATTGTGTCTTGAATGCTTTCCCATAATATGTTCCTTTGACAAAATTCCGGGTATTGCAGGAGAGATGATGAAATAATAATATTTGCTACTTTGTCGTCAAATTAAGACAACAAAACATAAACCCACAGTCCATAAGTCGACGAGATATAAGAGCGGAATTAAGTCATGTGGCCCATGTCAACAGCTCCACCATTCAGTAGTGGCCAATTTGTTTCTCAACCCCTACTCCTGTCTCCTCCCTCGAACATTTTATTCCCTTAATGATCAAGAACCTGTCTATCTCTGTTTTAAAGACACTCAAAAACTTGGGCTCCACAACTTTCTGTGTCAATAAGTTCCACAGATTCACCATCCTCTGGCTGAAGAAATTTCGCCTCTTTACAATTCTAAAGTGGTACATCTTTACTAGGAGCTGGAAATTGACATGAATTCTATACTTTTGGTTTTTAGTAATTTCTGCTTCCATTGACTCACTCAACCACATCGAATACTACACCAGCCACAACTCGATTGACAATAATCTGGGATCAGAAGATCGTGAGGTGAACTTCAACAGTATTTCAGGTTTGTATGTCTTCACTTTCTGTCAGGCCAATTTTGTCCTTCACTCTCTCTTCCTTCCAGACTTAAAGATGTCAATGTTGACACGGGGCGAGAAAGATATTGCAATAAGCGCTGTTTCATGACCACTGTCAGTGAAAAAAAAGAAGTTGCTAGTTTGGGGTCGCACTGATATGGTCCATCGAGTCCGTGCCTGCCAAAAACAATCATATAACTGTTGTAATTCCACTTACCAGGAGTTGTCACATAACCTTGCAGAACACAATGTGGACGGATAGATTAATATGAAGGGATTGGAGGGATATGGACCAAATGCTGACGAATGGATCAAGATTAGTTTACAATGTCTGGTCAACTCTGCTGAGTTGTACCGAATAGTCTGTTTCCATGCTGTGCGCCCTCTATGACTCTATGTACAAGTAAATATTTATTCAGTGTCACAAGAGTTCGTGCCTCTATCACACGTACATGCAGTTGGTTCCAGAGTCCTACCAACCGCTGGCTCAAAACATTTTCCTTCACATGCTCTTTAATTCTCCCTCCTCGAACCTGATCTCCCCTTTCCTTCAATCAATGTCGCCTGATAGTTGATCCCCCAACAACGGCGAAAATTTCTTCCTGGCTACCACACCTATGTCCATCATAATTTCACAATGCATCTCAAAAAAAGCCCGGCACTCTGTGACCTCAGCTCCAAGGGAAAAGAAAAGCAGGAACATAGAAACAGGAGTCGACCACTCAATCCCTTGAGCCTGTTGCTCGATTCAGTGATAAGTTCCTGGCACTTGCCTGGTCCTAAATTCAGTCTTTGGTCCATGTCCCATAATACCTCTGGTTGACAATAATCTATCCCAGATTTAAAATTAACAATTCATCTGACATCAATTATTTTTAAGGAATATAATTCGAAATCTCTCCCAGCTTTTGTACTCCCTAGCATCTCTTCTGAATGATCAGGCTTTAATTCTCAGATTGTGCTCCGGATTTCTAGAATTGTCCAAACAGTTGAGGCAGTTTATTATTATCTAACCTGTCTTTTCTTGTTAATATCTTGAATAATTCGACCAGATCCCCCTGAATCTTCCAGTGAATACTGTCCTGATTAGCATAATCTCTGCTCATGCCATGGCTCCTCAAGTACAATAAACTACCTGACTTTTCTGATCCGACTTTTTCATCGCTTATTTGCCACTTTGAATCTCATTTTCCAGCTCCCTGTGTTGTGTGTTACACTGTGTTAGTGACAGTCATTTTTATTTTTCTCCCAGGTCCTGTTCGTGGCTATTATGATGATATTGAGACTGAAGGCGCTGAATGTCAGGATGGCCAGTTACAATTGGACAGTGATCCTGGTGAAACCGTCACATTGACAAATGATGCCAATAGTTTTTGTTCACATGGTGAGTTGAATTATAGTCACTTGCATCTTAGCCAGTGATCTGTGCATTCACACTGCCTTAATTCATTTGCATTCTGCGACAAATATTGCATTTCCTGAAGAGCCAACAACAAATTCAAAGCTGTCAGAGCCTTATCTCCAGAAACTGAAACTGAGAAAGAGCCGTTATACTGGAGGGGTATCTTAATTCCAATATCTTAAAGTATTGCCTGGCAAAATAATATGTATATATTTATTAGCAATTGCGTTTTGTCAACGCTTTGAGTAGCCGACACTATCATCACCCATTGGTGACATTACAAATCTAAATCGACTGTTTCAATGAATCACCAAATAGCCTAATCGAAAATGTGCAAGGTCAGGTTTTAAGTGTTCCAAGTTTTAAATGTTGTGGTTCTTGGTTCTTATTGGGAAGAAAGACCCAGTGCACATTGACGTGTAAAGGACAAAGGGAGATGGTTGTGATGCGGCTATTCTGAGGAACTGCACTCATACCAGTTCCCAAGGCGGAATTAGTCTCGCCAAGGTAAGCATCATAAATGCCAATAAATCGTGGACACACTTGAAACTAAAACCCAACCTATCTGATCAGCTGCTTAGCCATTTAAACATTCCTATTTGGCCATTGAGAGAACCTTACTCCGTTATTCCTGGCTTCCCTGGTGAACGGCTTGCATTGTTTTGCAGTTCCTTTTCTAAACCACGCTTTGTCTCCACTAATTAACCTTTGTGGGATCTGTCCTCCAAAGTGTGGCATTCAGCGCAAAATGTGGCATTCAGCACACTTCCAAATAAGCTACTGCATCTCCACAGAAGAATGGTCCTACTCCCGTAGCGTTAAATCTGACTTCTTTCCACGAAGACTGACACACCTGCTGCGGCTTTCCAGAAATTTCTGTTTTTGTTTCTGATTTTCAGCATCCACGATTCTTTTCACTCTTCCACGCCAACACAAGTACGCTCTCCAGCAAAATCACTACTAAGCAGCGTCATGGTGTCATAGAATTATACAGCACGGAAACAGACCCCTCGGTCCAACCAGTTCATGCCGACCATAATCCCAAACTAAACTCGTCCCACCTCCATGCTCCTTGTTCGTATCCCTCCAAAACTTTCCTATACATGTATCCATCCAAATGTCTTTTAAAAATTGCAGTTCGACCCACATCCACTACTTCCTCAGGACGTTCAATCCAAACGTGCACCACCTTCTGCGTCAAAAAATGCCTTTTATGTCTTTTTTTTTTAAATCTCTTTCCTGTCACCTTAAAATAACGTGCCGCCTCGACTTGAAATTCCCCGCCCTAGTGAAAAAAAGAGCAACTACGACTAACTCTGTCTATTCATCCCATTATTTTATAAACTTCTATCTGGTCATCTTTCAACCTCGCGCACTCCAGTGAAAAAAAGTCCCAGCTTATCCAACTTTTCTTTGTAACTCAAACCTTGCATACTCAGCAATACGCTGCTAAATCTCCTCAAAACCATTGCCAGCTTATAATATCCTTCCCATAACTGGGAAACAAGTACTGGATGCAGTATTCAAGCAGAGGCCTCACCGGTGTGCGGCACAACCTCAACATAACGTCCTAACTCCACAACTCTAAGGACTGAGCAATGAATGCAATTGTGCCAAATACACTTTATCCAACCTGAATGTATGTGAGGCAAAGTTTAAAGAATTATATACCTGCATCCCTAGGTCCCTCTGTTCAACAACGCTACCCTAGGTACTACCATGGATTGTCTATGTCCTACCCTTGTTTGTTGTACCAAAATGCAATACCTCTCCAGATTTATCCAGACGTGTAATATGAAATTTAACAGGTTATTTCAATCCCTCCAACTGCAGTTCCAAATGTTGTAATTTTTAAATATCATTTATCAAAGTCACAAACATTTCGCTGTACTCAGGTACATGTAACAACAGTAAATCAATTCAAACCAAGGGAGATCCCAGGTCATTGTGTAACTGATTATTAATCGTTGTCCGTCACTGTTAACCTCACTGACATATCAATAACAAGGCTGCGGGGGCGGGGGTAGCAGGTTGTGGTGGGGTCATGAAAGGCAAAGTTAACGGTGAAAACTAAGGGTTTGGAGGGGATTTGAGGAAGATATTCATTTCTACGAGTGTGATGGGTGTCTGGAATACGCTGCACGGGAGGGTAGTTGAGGCTGGATACCTCAGAAGTTTTAAGCCATGCTTGAATGAGTGTTTGAAGCGCCATAACGTTTAAGAATATATATGGGATCATGAGATTGTTGGAGGTAGAAGCATATTTTTGGCAGTGCAGACTGGATGGGCCGAACAGCCTCTTCCGTGCTGGCCGATTCTTTCGTTCCAAGATACTGCCATTGCCACGGCCACACAATCCTCCTGAACGCCATGCCATTATTTTCCAGCATCTTGGATAGCTTTCAATGGAGCCAAGTGTTAACATGGTTAATCTCAGACCAGTGTATTACATGTAATGGTTGGTCAAGCAATGTTACCTCTCATGCCCTCTCAGAAAACCCTAATCCTTCTGTTAATTGACGTTTCCATGTTGCCCCAGTAATGACACGTACTGAAACTGAAATTGAACAAAAAACACATCAAATCGAAAAGAGCTACCTTGTCTCATTATTTCTGATGCAGAGCAGAGGTTGGGATGTCCTGGCGTTCTGTAGAATTATCAAATACGTTGAGCATTATTTAATGCTGAAAATCAGCACGGAAAGCATGACATTTATCAACTAAAGCAATCGATATTTGTGATTGGAATTTTCTGGTCAATGAGGAAAACAGCATGTTACTGCGTCACAGAAATCATTGAAATTGTTTTACCAGAACAAAAGAAACAACAGAAATAATTTTCTTTATGCTGCACGTTCGAACACCACCCGACTTGCAAAAAAAAACGCACGCACGGCCAATGGTGTTCTTTTGGGAACAAAGTACAGAAGTTGCTGGTAAAGCTCAGCAGGTCTGGCAGAAACTGTGAAGGAAAAATCAGAGTTAACGTTTCGGGTTCAGTGCCCCTTCCTCAGAACTCAGGGGGGCCTAAGGAAGGGTCACTGAAACTGAAACGTTAACTCTGATTTTTTGTCGTCACAGATGTTGCCAGACCTGGTGAGCTTTTCCAGCAATTTCTGGTTTTTTGTTCATGATTTATAGCATCCGCAGTTCTTTTGGTTTTTATGATGGATATTTGGGAATATCCTCGCTGTTGTAATTTAGGGCAAGACACAACCAATGTTCCTCAACAAATCCCTAGAAATCAGAAAGCAATAATTACTGTATAATAATGTGTGCACTGAGTTTTCTGACCGTAGAACAAATATTTGTCGAGGAATCACTTGCTGCCTACTCCTGTCCTGCTGTTCGAGGTGGATTACATTCAGCTGAACGAGCAGATAGAGATACAAGTCAGTTTATTTTGAAATGTGGCCCTTCAGCAGTGTAACATTGCAGACAGAGGCAGAAATGACCTCAAGTGAACTCAAAAGATTTTCTTTATCATTACAGGTAAATGACAGAATTTACTTCAACGCTGGATGTCCTGATGCACATAACATTGCGAGAAGTCGTCCACTGTCATTTCCAAAATGCTAAATATTTTGTTCTCGATATAAGCTTCGTTTGATTGTAATTCGTCAGCATTTGCTTTACTATTGAAATAACTAGATTTGTATTTTTTTTAAGTTTCATCATGAGTGTTGTAATGAGTTAAAAGTGGAAATAAACGGACGGCATCAAAGTTATTTTTTGTGTGTATAAATCATGTAATTCATTTCTCTGTGCGGATTAATTGACTCACTATAGCGGTGACGTCCCTGATGTTTATCAAAGCTGTATTTAAAGAATTTCACGTGTAATTGCTTTGCTTTTCCATCCCCAATGAAGGAAGGTTTAAAACTTGTCAAGTCAAGCAATTCTCCGCACTGCTCCGTTGCTATTTATTGAGTGGAATGTTCCCTCCATCTCCCTCTTCTCGATGAACTGAGTAATCTCTCTCTGAGTGATTTTGCACATTGTAAGTTTCAGTTCACCAATAAAAATGTGATGGTCACACGACTGCTTTGGGATTCCCTGCCTCTGTTGATTTCAGTGCCTCAGTGAATGTGAATGAGTGAGTGAGTGTGTGATTGAGTGAGTGAGGGTCGGTGCGATCGTCTGGTAATGCGTAACTATATCTGTGAGTGTGAGGGTAACTGTGTTTTTGTGAGTATTTTGGAAGGATTAATGCAGTAGAAAAGTATGCAGTAAATGGTCGAAATTCTACAAACATTACCCGAAAGAGGGATCTCAGCGTACAGGTCTGCAGGTACTGAAAATGGCAACATAGATGCATAAGATGATCCAGACGATGTATGGCATGCATACGAGCATCAGTCCGGGCACAGAGTATAACTTTTTTTCAGTCATGTTGCTTGCTATTGGCCCTTAATTCGGCCTCATTTGGAATATTGGGTGCAGTTCTGGTCGCCACAGTGTCGGAATGATTTGGAGTCTTTGGAGGGGGTACGGAAATAGTTTACCACGATGTTGCCTGGTTCGGAGACTTTGAGCCTTGGGGAGAGATTGGTCAAACTTCCTTTGTTGTCACTTGAATGTCGGAGACCTGACAGTTGATTACCAAATGAGGAGAGACTTGGATAGAATGGATAGTCAGGGTCGTTTCTTCCCTAGGTTAGAAATGTCAATTACTCAGCGACGTAGGCTTAAGATAAAAGCGGATAGGTTTAAAGGAGACGTGAGAGGCAGGATTCTTAACACAAAGGGTGGCAAGTGCCAGGAATGTGCTGTCAGAGGAGGTGGTGCTGGCGGATAGAATAGAAACCTTTAAGAGGCGCCTTGAAAGATATACGAATAGGCAGGGAATAGAGGATTACGGACCACATACAGGCAAAAAGTTTTTGTTTAGTAAGGAGTCATGCGTTAGCACAGTCTCCATTAAGAGGCAAATCTAACAACTGTCCCTTGGCATTCAATGGTGTTACCATCACTGAATCCCACCGACTATCAATATCCTGGGGGTTACCATTGACCAGAAACTGAACACAGACCCAGCCCCCTATAAGCACAGGAGCTACAGGAGCATGTCAGAGGCTGGGAATCCTGCAGGGAGTAACTCACTTCCTGACTCCCCCCACCTCACTCTCCCACCCCCACCAAAACCTGACCCACCATCTATAAAGCACAAATCAGGATATGAGGGAATACTCCCCACTTGCCCTTGATGGAGTCAGCGCCAACAACACTCTAGAAGCTCGACACCATTCAGGGACAAAGCAGCCTTTGGTCAATGAGCACCACATCCACAAACATTCATTCCCCTAACCACCGATGATCAGTAGCAACAATATCCTATCTACAAGATGCACAGCAGATATTCAGCACAAATCCTCAGATAGCATCTTCCAAATCCACGAACACTTCTGCTCACTCTCTGGCCTTGTTGATTTCGCCTTCTGGTCTAGACCAGGGACTTTCCTAATGTCTTCAATCTGCCCTCAGAACTGAATTGAAATGTTCTTGAGGCCATTCGAATCAACCACTTCTGCCTTCTCTCCAATGCATTCACACCCTCCTGAGCACTGACCGCCGAGAGCTGTGCTCAACACTCCAGGTGAGGTCTGACCAACATTCAGTGCAAATTCAGTGCTAGCTCGAAAATACAAAATAAAAACAAACACAGAAAGAAAGTTTGGGAGAAATTCAACAGACCTGCTACATGCACTCCAGTCTCAAATTCCACCCCTGGACCTGTAGCCTCAAATGCTCAACTAAAACATATATGAGACAAATTAGGCCATTCAACTAGTCGAGTCTGGTGTCCATTCGATCATGGCTAATGTGTCTCTCTCAACCCCATTCTCCTGCCTCCTCCCTGTATATCTGGATCCCCTTACTAATCAAGAACTGATCTATCTCTGTCTTACGTACACTTAAATACCCCAAGATGTCAGCAGAGAGCCAAATGAGACATTCAACAAACCGGAACAATCAACAAAGAGATCCGTGGTGCCGCGACCAAAGAAGAAAGAGTTGAATTACAACCCAGTAGACGGCCACTGCCCTAGTTTCGACATGCATGCTCAAGCTGTCAGGAGATGCCAGATTCATCAGCCACGCTCACAAGGTAGTGCAGAATGTCACCCAAGCGCAACACAATGCCATCCGTGCTCTCAAGAACAATTGAAACATTGTCATCAAACCAGCAAAGGAGGAGCCGTTGTCACACAGAATAGAATAGACGACTGCAAAAAAGTGTACAAACAACTGAGCAACTAGTGACACCAAAGACAACTGCCTGCCCGTCTGACCAAAGGATGGACCTGTGAACTCAACAGACTTATCAAGATCTGTGATCCAGAACTTCAGAGTATCTTAAACACTCTCATCCCACATACCTGTCACATTGGAGACTTCTACTGCCTTCTGAAAGTGCACAAAGTCAGTGCACCTGGACGTCCCATGGTATCAGGCAATGGGACACAGTGTGAAAACCTCTTTGGCTATGTTAAGAGCACCTTGAAACTCATTGTACAAGGAGCCCCAAGCTTCTATCGTGACACTACAGAATTCTTCCAGAAATGTAGCAGCCATGGACCAGTCAAACCGGGAACATCCCTCGTCACCATGGATGCTTTGGCACTTTACACCAGAATCCCCAATGATGACGGCATCGCTGCAACAGCCTCAGTACTCAATATCACCAACTGTCAATTTCCAGATGCCATCCTGTAACTCATCCACTCCATCCTCGAACACAATGTCTTCATCTACGACAACCAGTTCTTCATCCAGACACATGGAACAGCCATGGGATTCAGATGTGCTCCCCAATATAACAACAAATTCATTCACAAGTTCGAGCAAGGCTTTTTTGCTGTGCAGGAATTCTATCCAAAGTTACACACCAGATATGTCGACAACCTTTTATTCCTTTGGATTTATGGCAAGGAATCACTGAAACAACTATATTGTGATATCAACTAGTTTCATCCCACCATCAGACTCACTGTGGACTACTCTTCAGACTCAGTCTCATTCTTGGAAACATACATCTCCACCAAGAATGGACACCTCAGTACCTCAGTCTACTGCAAGCCCTTGGCTAACCTCATGATGCTGCACTTTTCTAGCTTCGGCCCGAAACATATTAAAGACACCAACCCCTGTGGACAAGACCTGTTCAGATGAGCCGAAACATGGTGACACCCAGAAATTTTGAAGGATGCACTCAGAAGAACGGGATATGATGCTCAACTCATTGATTTCCAGTTCTGACGTGCCTCTGCAAAAAACTGCAATGACCTCCTCAGAAGACAGACACAGAGTACATCTGACAGGGCACCCTTCATTGACCAGTACTTCCCCAGAGCAGAGAAACTACATTTCTTCAAAGCCTTCAACATGTCACCGATGATGACGAGCATCTTTTCAAGATCATCCCTCTTCCACGTCTCACCTTCAAACAACCACCAAACCTTTAAACAGACCATTGTTCACAGCAAACTACCCAGCCTTCCGGGCAACATTAACCACAACACCACACAACCCTGCCATAGTAACGTCTGCAAGACGTGTCATATCATCGACATGGATAACACCATCACATGTGGGAACACTACACACCACATACAGTCAGATACTCATGTGACTTGGCCAACGTTGTCTATCTTATACACTGTGGGCAAGGATGCCCCAAGGCATGGTATGTGGGCAATGACCACGCTGATGGTACAACAGTGGATGAATGGACATTGTACAATAGTCACCTGACAGGAGTGATCCTTACAAGTCGGGGAACAGTTCAATGGTCAGGGACATTCAGCCTCCAACCTTCAGGTAAATGCCCACCAAAGCAGCCTTTGGGATGCGCAACAAGGCAGAATCACCGAGTGGAAACTGATGGCCAAGTTTTGTACCCTTGAGGACAGCCTCAACTGTGATCTTGAGTTCATGTCGCGCGACTTGTGACCCCATACCACTGTTCTGTATCTGTATAATCTTCATTACAACCCTATTTTGACACCATCACCTGGATGAATTATTATGATCTCTCTATCTTAATTAGTTTGTCCAGTTTTGGTTTACTTATTACTTTGATTCAACCCTCAGCATGTGACTCTCGTACCGATCATGTTATTCTAGTTAATTAGGTTGTCTCCAGCACCATCTTATGTTTTTTTTGTTGTAATTATCTCTCCACCTCTTTTGTTCAGATTGTAGGTCATCCCTTCGCTTGTTGTTCAGCTGTTAACACTTTACTCACACCGTCTGACATCTTTGATCACCTGCAGAGACTTATTATTCGACCCTGCACTCACACCATTTGCATAATCTCTCTGCCCTTGATCTCTTTGACTATAAATTCTGTGCCTGTGTGCTTCTCTCTCACTTCATTTGATGAAGGGGCTACACTCTGAAAGCTGGTGATTTCAAATAAACCTGTTGGGTAATAGTCTGGTGTCATGTGACTTCTGTCTTTAAATACACTCAGTGATGTGGCCTCTACAGCATTCTGCAGCAATGAGTTCCACACATTCACCAATCTCTGGCTGAAGAGATACCACCTCATCTTGGTTCTAAAGGTTCACCTGCACACTCTAACGGTTTTGCTTTCAGTTCCGAGTCTCTCCTACAAGTGGAAACATCTTCTCCAATCCACACTGTCCAGGCCCCTGGTATTCTGTGAGTTTCAGTCAGATGCCACCCCATCATCTGAAATAACTGCACAAAGGCCAGTGTCTTGTTACCAAGTCACCCTTTATTTACTAGTGCTCAGTATGCTGGCTGTGGCCCAGCCAGCTCGGAGTCAGTCCTCAACTGAGGATATCCTAATCTCCTGGTTATATTGGTCAGCCTTGTCGGCTTGGGTTACCAACCCCATTCAAGAACCTCATAGTAAATGAGGTCCGCCTGGTTCCAATCACTACAACATCCTCTTGAAGTCCATTGTGTCCAGACGCAGAGTCCTCAATCGCTTCTTATATGACAAGATCATTCGCCTACTTCAAATGGCTTGAGGGCTTCCACCTCTAGCTCCCTGCCTCGTTTTTAGGCAGGTTTGCCACAAGTAAGTAAATTTAATAAGGACCCGGAGTCACGAGCCTGTTCCCAAAGTCGACTGTTGGTCACAAATGTGGTTCAGTGAGCGAAATCTGCCTACAGTGGCTTCGGGACCCAGGGCAATGGGCAAGTGGGGAGGTGGTAAGGGACCCAACCATTTACTCTCCACGGAGCCACAGCATGTTCACGGTACGAATGAGGCCATTCAGCCCATCGTCTCCCAGGACCGCTGTCCTCACCACCTGACTTTAGGGAAAATGGGAGGTGGAAAGGAACGAATACTGAGGGTGTTCGGCTGTAGAACTTTTCTGATTTATGGATCCTTGCCCTCCCAGATTTTAGTCAACCCTGAAGAAGACAGATTCATTAATGCCCCTGCCCCCAACCCACGCACTCCTTCCAGTGGAAAAGGAATGTTTTAGATGATCCCCAGCCAAAATCAAAACAAATAATAAACAACTTATTGCGAGAGATTCACTCCCCTTGCTCCCACCCGAACCCATGATTGAGACGCAGATATTTATTAATCTCGGACACAAATTCAATGTGGTGGGGGTGGTGCCCCTTTAAGAGCGCTCGCGATGACGTCTTCTGCGGGGAAAGAGGCGTGGCCGTGGTTGTACGAGCTGACGACAGACGCATGGTAATAGTTCGTGGCCGAGCTTTGCGCGCTGACGTCAGACGCAAGCCCCGGAAGATGGCGGCGGCAGGAGGAGGGGAGCGAGAGAGCGGCGAGAAGTCCCCCCTGCTGCCCGGGGGGGAAACCCCGGGGCTGGGGCCAGAGGCTGTTGCTAGACCGGGCGCCGGGATGGGGGCAGGTGAGAGGGGCGAGGGGTGGTGAAGGGGAAGGGTGTTTTACAAATGTATGTGCATGTAAGTTAGTACGTGGGGAGGGGCAGGTGGCAGGGGTATTCTCCCCTGGGGTGAGTGGGAGAACCTGGGGCCAGCGGCTGTTTCTAGGCTGTGCCCTAGCAATGGGAAGGTCACTAAGTCTTAGTGACAGTGGGGTGGGGTGAAACATTTAAGCCTATGTTAACGTATGGAGAGAGGCAGGTGAGAGTGGTATTCAGCCCAGGGGTGAGTGGGAGAGGCTGGGGCCAGAGGCTGTTGTTAGACTGGAAGATGGGATGGTGGTAGGTGAGAGGGTCTTGTTGTTAGGGAGTGAAGAGTGTATTATAAACATATGTGCATGCATGTTAGTAAATAGGGAGATGCAGGTGAGAGGGGTATTCACCCCGGGGATGAGTGGAAGACGTTGGGGCCAGAGGCTGTTGTGAGGCTGGGTCTCAGCATGGGGCAGCTCACTAAGTCTTGGGGACAGTGGTGTGGGGTGAAGCATTTAAACCTATGTTAACGTAAGGGGAGGGGCAGGTGAGAGGGGTATTCACCCTTGGGGTGAGTGGGAGAGCCTGGGGCGAGTGGGACAGCTTGGGGCTAGAGGCTGTTGCTAGACCAGCGTGTGGGGTTAGGGGAGGGATGTAGATGAGTGGGGCAGAGGCTTGGGAGAGGTGAAGGAGGAACACATATGTCAGTAGGGCAGGTGAATGTGCTATATTCCTGTGGTGTGAACCTGACAGCCCAGATCTGAGGTTATTGCTATGCTTTTGCTCTGGGATGGGTGTTATTGTGTGGGCCCGGGGGCAGTTAGATTATGTGCATATTTCGGTGTACAAGGAGGGGCAGGTAAGGGGTTGACCTAAGCTTTTTGTTATCCCAAGGTTGCTGTCAGTGGCTGTAACCGGACCAAATAACAGGGTGGGGGCAGGTGAGAGTAGCTGATACATTTTGCTGATGAGAGGGTGTCTTAGAATATAAATATATACGTATTTATCAATATATAGGGATGGGCAAGTAAGAAGGGTCGTATATGTGGAGTTGAATTCCAGGGCTATGACTAGAGGATGTTGATAGGTTAGCCCTGGGGCAGGTGGCGACAAGGGGGTGTTGGGGGCTGGTGGCTGTGGTTTATTATAGACGTGTATGTAAATATAGTGGGGTTTTTGTGGGGAGGCCTGGAGTGTGAATATAGATATCAATAAGCTGGGGTGGGAGTCTGTCACGAGGCTACAAAGAGGATTTGAGATGGGAGTGTTTGGGGGCAGGGAGAGGTATCCTGTGAACCGTGCTACGGCGACGTGATTGGTGTGGGGTGACTATCGTGGGTCGAGCATTTATTGCCCATCCCTTGTTGCCCCCTTGCCCGCCCCCTTGAGGTGGGGGTGAGCTGCCTTCTTGAACCGCTGCAGTCCATGTGCTGTAGGGTAGACCCACAATGTCCCTTGGGGAAGGAATTGCAGGGATTTGGATCTCGCCAATATATTTCCAAGTTGGGATAGGGAGTGGCTTGGAGGGGATCTTGCAGGGGGCTGGTGTTCCCAGGTATCTGCTGCCCCTTGTCCTTCTAGGCAGAGGTGGAGGTGTTGAACTGGGGTGAACAAAGGCAGAAGTCACAACACACCAAGTTATAGTCCAACAGGTTTATTTGAAATCACGCTGACTTAATCTGATGAAGGAGCAGGGCTCCAAAAGCTTGTGATTTCAAATAAACCTGTTGGATGATAACCTTGTGTTGTGTGATTTCTAACTTCGAGATGGAAGTGGTTGTGGGTTTGGAAGGTACTGTCGAAGGAGCCTCGGTCAGTTTCTGCACTGCATCCTGTAGATGGTACACACTGCTGCAACTGAGCGTCGGTAGTGGTTGGGAGGGGGATGTTTGTGGATGTGCTGCCAATCGAGCAGAGGTTGGGTGGGCGTGGCTGCTTTGTCCCTGGATGGGGTCAAGTTTCTAGAGTGTTGTCGGAGCTGGCCCCCTCCATCTGGGGCAAGTGGGGAGTGTTCCCTCCCCCTCCTGCCTTGTGCCTTGTCGATGGTGGGACAGGCTTTGCGGGGGAGTCAGGAAGGGAGTTACTCGCAAAAGGATTCCCAGCTTCTGACCTGTTTCTGTCGCCCATGTGTTTATGTGGCTGGGTCCGGCTCCTGCATTTTGTCTGTCTTCCTCATTGTTGAGGTTTCTTTGGGGATTACCAAATGGGCTGAGCTCCACTTACAACAGAAGCCACAGCCTTTTCTCATCCAGCAAACACAGCCCAGGCAAGATTAACACACGCGAGCTAGATATAGAGCAAAGCTCTCTCTGCAATGTTCCCCCCATCAAACATTCCCAGGGCAGCAAATGGTTAGATACAGAGTAAAGCTCCCCCTGCACTGCCCTCCATTTCCCCCGCCCCATCAGACACCCCCAGGGACAGGGACAGCATGGGGTTAGATACAGAGTAAAGCTCCCTCTACACTGTCGCCTTCCATCAAACACTCCCAGGGACAGCAAGGGGTTAGATACAGAGTAAAGCTTCCTGTTGACAGGCTGGACAGACATTGCGTGGATTGAGCAGGTATAGAGGCTGAAGGAGGTGACAGGGAGGGGCTGTAGGGGGCCGGGGGAAGGTGACGGGGACTGAGAAGGGAGGGGGAGTGGGGAGCAGGGGGCAGGCGGCTGGGAAGGGAGGAGGGCAGGGGACAGGCGGCAGGGAAGCGAGGGTGGTGCAGGGGGCAGGCGGCAGGGAAGGGAGGGGAGGGCAGGGGGCATGGAAGGGAGGGGAGGGCAGGGGGCATGGAAGGGAGGGGCGGCAGGGGGCATGGAAGGGAGGGGGTCAGGGGCATGGAAGGGAGGGGGGGCAGGGGGCATGGAAGGGAGGGGATACAGGGAAGGGAGCGGGGGCAGGGAAGTGAGGGGGAGCAGGGGGCTGGGAAGGGAGGGGGGGCAGGGTGCAGCAGGCTGGGAAGGGAGGGGGGGGGGCAGGGGGCCGGGGGCAATGGGAAGGGAGGGGGGGCAGGGGGCCGGGGGCAATGGGAAGGGAGGGGGGCAGGGGGCAGGGAAGGGAGGGGGGCGGGAAGGGAGGGGGTACAGGGGGCAGGGAAGGGAGGGGGGCAGGGGGCAGGCGACACGGAAGGGAGGGGGTTCAGGGGGCACTGACTGGGATGGGAGGGGGGCAGGGGGCAGGCGACAGGGAAGAGATGGGGACAGGGAAGGGAGGGGGTGCAGAGGACAGGGACTGGGAAGGGAGTGGTAGCAGGGGACTGGGGACTGGGAAGGGAGGGGGTGCCGGGTGCAGGGGGCAGAGAATGGAGGGGGTGCAGGGGGCAGGGAAGGGAGGGGGTGCAG